>JAODAL010005311.1:0-102500 GCA_025379985.1 Phyllomedusa bahiana
TCCTGCCTCCAAACCGCCCCAGTGAGAGTTCCGGATAGGTGGGGCCCGGGGCCGGCGGGGCCGTTCACCGGCCTTTTTGGAAATGGCCCGGCGGCGTTTAGTAGAGCCCCCGGGCGTTTATTTTGGCGCCGCGGCCATTAAAAGGGAACCCCCCGCTCCCTGGGGCGGGGGGGGGTTCGCCAAAACTCTCCCGGGGGGGGTGGGGGGGGGCCCCCCCTTTTGGGGGGAACCCCCCCCCAAAAAAGGGGGGGGAGGTGTTTGCATGTATGCAAAAACATAGGTAAAAACAATTTCAGGGTGAAAAATTTAAAATTAAAAACTTGTACAAAAGGTGGAGGCCCCTTCCCCAAATTGGGGGCTTACCTCAAAAGGGAAAGGTTAGAGGGAGACAAAAGGTGAGGGGCGGGAAAATGTTTGTGGGGGGTTTTAGGGGTTTCAAGGTTATTTTTGGGTTTTTGGGAAAACCTGAAGGAGGGGTTTTAGGTTGCTTTTGGGTAGTGAGAGTGGGGAGGTCTGATGTGTTGGGGCAGTGAGTTCCAGAGTGTGGGGGAAAAGCCGGGAGAAGTCTTGGGGCGGTTATGGGAGGGGGCTGATAAGAGAAGAGAAAGGAAAAGGGGGCCCCTGTGAGGTGCCCGGGGATTGCAAAGAAGGGGGGGTTTTTCTGGGAATTAAAGGCAGAATGGATTTGGGGGGGGGGAGGTTTTGGAGAGTATTGTAGGTCATTGGGTTTTTTTAAAAAAAGAGTGGATTTCGCTGGGCAAAAAAAGGGGGGGGCCCCGTGAAAAGGGGTTGGGGGAAGGGGGGGGGAGGCAGAAGAGAGGGTTTAGGAGGAGGTGATTTAGACGGGGGGGCGAGTTAAGGAAAATTTGGAAAGGGGGGCGAGGGTGCCCAGTTTGGGGGGCCCCAGAGAAAAGGGTGTTGCAAGTTTAAAGGGAAAGCAAGGGTTGGAAGGGGGTTTTTTTTCAGGTGGACGGGGGGGGGGGGGGGGGCAGGCAGAGGGGAGGGGTTTGGGGTGTGCGGTTTGAAGGGAAAAGATTGGAGTCAAAGGTTATCCCCAAAGGGAAGCGACTTGCGGAGCTGGTGAGAGAGCCGGTAGGGGAGATCAGGTGGGGGGTTGGGTGGGGATGGTGGGAAGATGATGAATTCAGTTTTTGAGGAGAAGAAGGTGGATATGGACGACAGACAATCAGGGATCCGGAGAGTAGAGAGGTAATATCTGGGCCAGAGATTTTAGAGTTGATTTATGTCAGCATACAGGTGGTATTGAAAGCATGTGATGCTATGAGCTGACCCAGACCAGGTGTGGATAGAAAAGAGTATTTGGACCAGGGACTGACCCCTGGGGGGACAAACGGAGAGGGGGCGGGAGGAGGAAGGTGGGTGCGGAGGTGAGAGAGCTTGAATGTTCTATCGGTGGGTACGAGGAGACCCAGGAAAAAGAGCCAAGCCCGTGATGCCGGGGGAGGGGGGAGGATGTGTAGGAGGAGTGAGTGGTTGACATTGTCAAAGGCGGAGGACAGGTCTAAGAGAATAATCACAGATTTAGTGGCGTGGGGGCTTTGGCAGTTACTATGTCGTTGGTGACTTTGATTAGGGCGGTTTTCGGGTAGAGTGGGGGGGTCAGAAAGCCCGACTGCAGCGGGTCAAGTAGAGAGTTAGTGGAGAGATGAGAGGACAGCTGAAGATAGACACTGTAATATCATGCTGTACAGAGCCACTATAGAGCACACATGGAGTCCCTGCATTGGGGAAGCAACCAAAATGGACCCTGCTTGTGTCATTCTGCCATGTGCATGATCCCTAAACTCTTTGCAAATCAGCTACAAATCTATAGCTCTATTAAAAATTGACATGGGGTGATGTTAGGATATAAAAATGCTTTCTGGGTACCCTTTTAATATAAATGCAAATTGGTCATTTTAGAGCCCGTAAAAGTTGCAGAAAACTTCCATGCCCTACAACAATGCAATGTGCTGCAGCTCCCTGTTACTGTCTTTTTTTGTAATTAGTGATATACTGTTTCGGGAGACTTTTGGTCTTGTATTAAATTTTCTCACAGGCAAAGTTTTGGAAAATGTCAGGCATTGTGAATCAATGGCGTAATAAGATCTGTGATAATACTTCTACAACCCTAATGACATTTCAGTAATGTCAAACACATTTTTGTCGACAATCCAGAGATCAGCTATATAGGTGAACACTACAAGCCATAGCAGGTTACCTACACCACTTTCTTGAGCAAGAGCATCCCCTACTGGATACTACAGGTTGTTACTCACAGATAAAACAATCGGGAGGATTCAGTTGCTGCACTAGCCTTTTCTATCTAAATACCCGACGTTTTGGGAAACCATCCTTGGCACACAGATACCGGCTACACATGCCCCATCACCACCTTCCAGCTTTGCCTGATCATGAAATCCAGGAGCATCAGCTCTGGAAGGATCAGAAGTTCACGCATTGGAATATATTTTGTTTTAGGTCTTGTTCACACTGCATTTTTCCACTCAGTTATATTTATAGAAGAAACATTTAAAAACGGGCCCATGATTTGGACACAATAGACACAAGGGGGATTTACTAAGCTACATATACCAGAAATCTAGCTACATTTTCAGAAGAAAAAGAACTGCCATACATGCTCTGCACCAGCATTATGAAGTGATTTACACCCCTTTTGTGCCCTGATATGGCTTAAAAAGCACCAATTTACACCATAGTTTTGGTGTCAAATATTGGTCTAAAGTAAACCAGCCAAGAGGTGACATAAGGAACAGAAAGGCATCTAACGTTTCTATCAGAATGCACCAAATCTATCACACAGCGTGCACCACTGAGCTGAGCAGAATGCATGGTTTGCCTGGACTAGCCTTAGAAAGGGAAGATCTCTCCTTAAGGAGAGCGCCTATATAGGCGTGTGGAGATTCGAAATTACCTTTTTGCACTCCACGAAGCATCTGCATATCACAAGGTATTATAGGAAATTAGCAGAGAAGCTCAAGCGCCCTCTGTTTGATGTAGCAAATCCTCAATTTGCTTTTGCCATGTGATATGCATATGCTTCGTGGAGTGCAAAAAGGCAATTTCGAATCTCCACACGCCTTTATGGCACTCTCCCCAAGGAGATTTCCCTTTTTAAGCCATCATTGCTCCCCACTCAGCCAAAGCCAGCTTCGCTCTCCTCGTATTTATTTAAGGGCAAACACCCGAAATGGCCTGTCTACAGATGGGTGATGCTGGCTTGGCTTAATATCCCTTCTTGCTTTCCAAAGGCCCAGTGGGTCAAAAGCAAATTGAGGATTTGTTACATCCAACAGAGGGTGCTTGAGCTTCTCAGCTCCTTTCCCATAATGCTTTATGGTCTAGCCTTAGACATCTAAGGGTACGTTCACACGGTAATTGTGAAATAACAGATTCCGATGGTATTTTACAAGCGCTTTTTGTTTTCGGCACATATTTTCGGGTTGGATTTTGCAGTCGGATTTCGGACTCAGCGGTCCCATTGACATCGAACAGTATATTTTCCATTGGAAATCCGATGAAAGAATGTGCAAGTTTTTTTTTAAATCTGTGTTGTGTAGACTAGCGGTCAGATTTTCTATTGAGGTCTATGGGGATGATTAACAGAACCGATTTTCAAACTGATTCCAAATCTGACGTCAGTTATAAAAACCGACTATACATCCATGCTGTGTAGACGGGCCCTAAAATTTAAATAAAAATTGCCCCAGTGTCCTTTTATTCTGTGAGTTTACGCCCCCCTTTTCTGGTGACAAATAAAGTCACTGAGCCTTATTTATCAAATTGTCAAAGGCCTTTGTTCACACGGTTATTTCGGGGGGTTTTGGCGCCGTACTGCGGCCGGATTTGCATTTATTTAGGCTCCAATCCGTGCAGAAATTTAAAGGGAAAATTCCCCGTTCTAAATAGGAAACAGTGGAATCCGTCGCTCCTCCCGCTGGGGGCAAAATCCGCGGGCGGGGAGGGGGAAAAGTAAACTTGCCCATTATCCGGGCCCGCAATACGGCTTTTGGAAAATTTGCAAGTCATGGGGCCGGCGGGCCTTTTGCCCCCTGCCCCGCCCCTGCCCCTTTTTTAAACCCGGAATGCGAGGGGCAAACCCGGCCCTCGCAATTCCGGCTTGAAAAGCCGTGTAAAAACCGGGGCCTTACGGGAAGATGCCCTTGTTCCCCATAGAAATAAATTGACCCTTTGCAACCAATAGAGCCCTTTAAAAACCAAATCAGACCCAAAGTTTTTTCATTTCTCTAGGGGAAAGGATAAGTGTTACGGATGCAGAAAGGGGGATCCGGGGGGACACCGCAAGCGGTTTGGTTTGGTAAGCCGAAACCGGGGGAGCGGAATCTAAGTGGGGGGACCCCGGGGTTTTTCACCAGAGCCCGCCAAAAAAGCGGGAGGGACTTGCTGCGGGGGGAAAAAACTCCCAAGGTCCCCCCACGGCCCTTTGGACTTGTTGCGGCGGACCCAAAGGGCAGTGCGGGGGCCCCAAATGGGTGTGACGTAGGCGTAGTCGGGGCCCAGGCAGGAGGTAAAGGACGGGGGGGCGTTTTTTTCCCGTGGTCAAGAAACGGGGTGCGTAATGGTTGGGTAAAGGTAGCCCGGGAAAACGTTTCAGGAAACGCTTTCTCTAGAGGCTGAAAGGGACTATAAAATTCCGGAAAGGGAAAGTGCCGGGGGGAAATCCCTTTAAATATAGGGTCATCGGTCAGCAAAAACCAATTACTGACGCGCGGGCCCCTTTTAAAATTTTCAGGGGGAATTTCCCGTGCGCCGCTAGGGGGCGCGGCCACGCACGGCAGCCGGCAGACCCCCCGTTGGCCCAAAAGGGCGCGGCGGGGGTAAGGGGGTTGCCCCTTGGGGGGGCGGAGACCCCCAAACGGCCCCGACCTGCGGCCCTGCGGCGCTACTCGTCCCCGGGGCCGGGGGGAAAGGGGGCAGCACGGGTGCGCCCGCACCCCAAAACCCCGGGCTGGGGGACCCCCCGGGGCCCAGTACCCCCCCCCCCTCCCTTTGGCCCCCCCCTTTTAGGGGAAAAGAAAAAAATTTTCTTTACCCAAGTCCGACCCAAGGTTGGGGCCCCCGGCCCCCACGATTCTCCCCCGGGTTTCCAAACCCTCCCAATCGATGAAAAAGGGTCGTTTCCCTCTGTTAGATTTTCATACCCCAAAATTTTCTCTTAAGGGTAAAAAACCGTTGGAGGCCTCCGTTCGGGGGGAAAAGGGGGGAAAAACTTTCTTCGAAAAAACGTTTGGGACAGGGACGGGCTTCGCGGGCGTTCATGAACGCTTTTGGGGAATACCATGGTGGGGGGGAAAGCCGGAGTTTAAATAGGCCAAGGATTGATTGCTTTAACACCTCAAATGGCCCCGGGAAAAACCGGGGGCCCCGCTTTTTAAACTAGGGTTTTTGGGCCGGACTTTATTTGGCGGGACAGCCACACCTTCTCACCCGGGGGGAAAATTTCGGGGGGGTTTCCCTCTTCTTGTCCGCCGGCGACTTCTTTGCGGGGCAGCAGTTTTGCTGCGGTTTTTGGGGTCGTCTGCCCCCCAGA
Organism: Phyllomedusa bahiana; assembly: GCA_025379985.1. Lineage (NCBI taxonomy): Eukaryota > Metazoa > Chordata > Amphibia > Anura > Hylidae > Phyllomedusa > Phyllomedusa bahiana. Next base: position 5,573 of record JAODAL010005311.1, read on the forward strand.
GGGTTTAAATTGTCCCGGACCGGGGTTTTGTCTACGGGGGGGAAACCCTCGGAGGCGGGGGGCAGGGGGAGGGGAGGGGGGGGGATGAGCCCTTTGACGATATAGAAGGGATTTTGGGCCCCCTTTGGTTTTCAGAGTCCAGAGGAGTTATACGAAAAATTGGGCCCCAAGGGCAGTAGCCCGGGGCCCAATGGGTCTTGACGGGCCGGGGGACAAAAGGGCAAAGGGGATGTGCCGGGTTTTGGTTGATCCCTCCAACCTGCCCAAATTGGGGGATGATTGCGGGGTTGGTAAGCCGAAAGAAAAAGCCCCAAATTTCTTCCCAACCTAGGGGGAAGAGGGGCACCCCAGAACTTGGAGAAAAATTTGGGGACCCCCGGTCTGGGGAGATGTGGACGTGGGAGGCCCTGTAGACGGAAGATGTGTTCAAAGTAGAGTGTTTTGGGCCCCCGGGCCCCGGAGCGGGAAAGGCAGAAACCGGGGAAAGGGATGAAATGCGCCCCCTCTTTTTTTAAAAAAAGGTCTGCGGGGCCACCCAAAAGCAAATATTGGGCCCGGAAAAACGGGGGGGGGAAAGGGGGTGATGAAGGGCCATAGGACACTTGGGACCATGGGAACCCGGCCAAAAGGGGAAGGGGTTTCAGGGAAGGGCCAAGGGGGGCCCCGACGGGGGGGTTTTTATCCCGGGGAAAAGATAATAAGGTTTTACAAATTCTTTTGTGTCCCTTTGCCCGAGTCGGCCACCAATAGAGCGAGGTTAGCTGAAGGTTTTTGAGCGCCAGGATGCCCCGGGCCCCCAAGGGGGGCAAAGTCCCCCCTTTGAATCTCTCCGGGAGAGCCCCGGGCGCACGTTTAAATCTTCCCCCGGGGGGTCTTTCTGGAGGTTTCCCCCGGAGCAACATGAAAAAAGACGTTGGGGGGAAAAAATTTTTTTTGAGGAAAGGGGTCTTCCCCGATGGTTCAGAGGCGTGGGAGAGGAGGGATTTAGCCTTGACGTTTTTTTTGGCCCGGGGGGGGAAATGGATTTCCCGGGAAATCCCAAAAGGGGAGAAGAACAGCGGAAAACCGGCTTTTGGGGTGGATTCGGCGCCCGGCTGACCCGAAGATACAGAAGATTCTTGTGATTGTATAAATTTTCAATGGGGGGGGCCCAAACCCCCCCCAGGGGGGTTTGGGGCCATTCCTCCCGGGCCGTTTTTTTGGGTAGGGAATTCCCCGATTCCCCACTTTTTGGCAAATTCTTTTTCCCCTGGGGAAAAGGTCTTGGAAAAAAAAACCGCCCGTGCGAGGGGTTCTGCCCCCTTTGGGCCCTTTCGAAAGAGAAAAACCCCCCTGCTCCCTCTGCGAGGCATCCACCTTCAGGGCCGGGAAAATTTTTTTGGGGTTCCCGGGGGAGAACCCAAAAGGGTAGGTTTCGAGGCAAAAGGCCGCTTTAAAACTCCGAAAATGCCCCTTTTCGGCCTCCTGTGGCCGAGTTTTAGGATTGGCGTTCTTTTTGGTAAGGGGGGAACCCAAATTTGGGGCCCATTTTAGAAAAGTGGGGGAAAAGAAAAAAGGGAGTAGTAATTTGCCCAACCCAAAAAAAACTCGTATGGCCCGAAATCCGACCCGGTTGAGGCCAATGTTTTGAAAAAGGCCCGGTAACTTCTCTGGGTCCATCAGTAGGCCTTTTTTTCCCCAGATGATTTTATCCCCAAGAAGGAAAAGGGTTGTCCGGATTTAAAAAGGCATTTCTCCCCAAAAATTTGGGGTACAAATGGTTATGCGGAGGCGGGCTCAGTACCTGGGGCCTGCACCCCATGGGTCTGGGGATCAGGAGGGGAAAAGTCATAATTTTCCCTCTAGGTAGACGATGAAGCAAGGGAAAAGAGGAGGTCTTTTGAAAATATCGTTAACAAATTCTGAAAAACAGGTGGGGGTTTTCACAATTTCCCAAAAGGGGAAACACCCCCGGTATTAAAGTTCCCTCAAGGGGTATTGAAGGGGCCTTTTCCATTCATCGCTTCCTTGGATTCTAACGAGGTTTTAAGCTCCCCGCAGGTTTTAATTTGGAAAAAAATCTTGGCCCCACGGGGGGGCCCCGGTTTGAAAAAGTTCAGGGGATTAGAGGGGAAAGGATATCGGTTCTTCACGGTGACCTTGTTTAAAAAAAACCCCGGGGGAGCGATGCATGGAAAGGGGAAAGAACCATCCTTTTTCTCAAAAGAAGAAAAAAACCCCGGGCCCCGGGGGGAAGAGGGGCTTGCGGAAAAAAGCCCCCTTTTCCAAATTTTCCCTTTTGTAGGCCCACCCTTTGGGCCCCGGGGTTTTAGGGACGGATAGGGGGGGTTAAAACCCCGCAAAAGAGGAGGAACTTGGTCCCAGGAAGAAGGTCAATTTGGGCAGTCATAGGGCCGATGGGGGGGCCGGAAACGTCTCTGCCTTTTTTTTCAGAAAAAAACATCCGCAATTTCCCCGGTTTCTGGGTGGGGGGCCGGGGAGAGGTTGGGAGATGGCCCCGCGGGAGAAAAAGGGGGGAAAGCCCCCGGGCGAGGTGCCCACCAGGGCAAATTTACCCTTTTTGGGAATTCGGTCCCCCAAAGCAAGGGCCTCGGGTCTTTCCCGTCAGCGGGGAGGGGCCCTGGTGTTGCAGCCAGGGGAGCCCCCAAAAGGGATTTGCCGGAAAGGGAAAACCTTTGGGGAGCACGTGGAAGGGAATTTTTCCTTGTTTCAGAGCCCCCACCCGGAGGGGGGAACCCGGGCCCGGTGATTTTTACTGGACGGAGTTGCCCCAGGAGTTCCCCCCTGACGGGAAAAAGATCAAGGGTCCCTTTCCAGCCGGACCCGGCAGGGGGATAAGGGGGCTTTCCAGGGGGGGGGGTTAAAATTCCGGCAGACCCAGAATCCGGGGAAAGGGAGGGGCCCGAAAAGAAGAGGCCCCGCGGGCCCTGTTTACAAGGTTTAAAGGCATCGGAGACGTTGGGGGGAGGAAGAATTGGACCTAGGGACGCCCCCTCCCACGGGGGCCCTAGGTGCGAGGTTTCCCGGCCGCTGGGGGGCGCCCGGGGCAACCTCGGAGGAGAAGATCGGACTGGCACAATACAAACAAAGATTTTCCCGGGAAAGGGACGGGATCGCTCTTGGTCCCATAGGTGGGCCCCGGGCCCCCTGCTTTGGGTTTTCCTTTACTGTGGGGACTGCCCATATTTTGCAGTGGGAAACTTTTGGGGAAAACGGGGCTAGCCCAGGCGTCGGCCCAGGGGGGGGAAATGGGCAAAAGTTCCGGCGAAGCTCCCTTTCCGTTCTCCGGTGAAATCAACCAATGGGGGGGGGCCTGTGGAGGGGTTCGCTCAGGAGGGGGGAAAAGTCTCAGCGGGTAGTGCGTCCTTCACCCGTGGACAGGCCCTTCTTAAAAATGGCGCAGAGAGCTGGTTATTCCCGGAAAAACTCCCCAGGCCAATGTACGAAATTGTTTTAGCATAGTCTCCTACGGGGGGGGTCTCCCTGGCGAAGGCTCCCGGAGTGCGTTCAGCTGACGGGTTTCACGTTTCAGGGGTTCCCCGAAGACGTACGGAATTCTTGGAGGAAGGGGCCCGTAGGTTGCGGTTTACGGGGTTTGTTCCTGTTCCAGAGGGGAGTTGCCCAAGGCCCGAGCCTTCCCCGAGAGTAGGCTGACCAAAGAATGCCCCCTTTTTCCCCTCCGTGAGGAACTGATCGGCCTTTAACTGACGTGCATGGGCCCTGGGTGATGAAACCCTGCAAAAATTGGGGTCCCCCCCGAACTTAGAAGGTGAGGAGTCGCAGCTTTTGGGCCCCGAAGCCAGCGGAAAAAGGAGGGGTGGGAGGAACCCCGGCGGAGGGGGGCGGCTGCTGGGGCGTGAGGAAAACTGTGCCCCCATGGTCGGCAGGGTGGAAACCAATGCTGGGGGTTTTTTGGGCAATCTGCGCCCACTGCTGAGCGCAATGGATGTAGATCCGCCCAAAACTGGGTTTGAGGCACCTTTGGGGGGAATCCCGGCCGGATCTAAAATGTTTACGGATGCAGGTAGTGGATCCGGGTGGGGCCCCCCGCAAGCCCGGGGGTTTTTAAGCCGTTTCCAGGGAGGGAAACTAAAATAGAGCCCCGGGTTTTTACCCGAAACCCGCCGCAAAGGGGATTTGGGTTGCTGCGGCGGGAAAATAACCCGGTCGCCCATGGGGTGACTTTCTTGGGGGCGGAAGGGCCAAAGGGATGCGTGGGACATTTTTGTGTGACGTAGGCGTTTGTGGGGACAGGCAGGAGGGCGGACAAGGGGGGCGAAGGTTCGTGGTCAAGAAACGGGGTGGGGCGTAATTTGGTTTGGTACACGGTAAAACAGGAAAAGCTACAGGGAAAAGTTTCTTTAAAAGGCTTTTAAGGACTATAGAAAAAGGGAAGGAAGTTGACGGGGGCGGGGAAACCCCTTTTATAGGGTCACGGTCAGCAACAACCAATTTTTGACCGGGGCTGGCCCTTTAAATTTAGAGAAGTACCGCGGAGCGCGGGTTTTGGGGGTGCGGCCCCCACGGGGGAGCCCGGGGGGAGACCCTGAGGGGAAAAGGAGCGCGGGGGGGTAAGGGGTCGGGAATCGGGGGGGCGGGGCCCGCCACGGGCCCCAAACCTTTCGGGGGCCCGCGGGGGGCTACTCGGGCCCGGGGGCCGGGGGGGAGTTTGGGGCGGGCACGGGTGCGCCCGCAGCACGGAAAAAATGGCCCGCGGGAACCCCCCGTGGCAATAAGAAATGAAAAATTGAGCTCTGGGTTGGTTGTATGAGCTCTGATTGGTCACTATTGGGGCTCTGGGTTGGTCACTATGGGAAAAAAGATTTTTTTTTTTACTTTTAGACATTTTTTTGAAAAAAGAGGCCCTCTAACACTGGTCCGAAAAATTTCCAAAAAGAAGAAACCTGTATAAAAGCAAAAACATTACAAAAGACATGACAGTACTAAAGTCCATTTCCTGCACCTTCCAAAGATCATGCCAGCAGTTTATCTTCTGGGAATGTAGGGTTACGGCCCAAAATTATGCCAAATAATTGATTCGGGGGGGGTTTACAGACATGCTGCGGAAATTAATCTCCGGGGGTGGTCCTTCCCCCCATAAGGGTTTTGTAAAACTTTTGCTCTGTACTCCTATCTATTGGCCCTCACCCACTATTGTTATGCATCCTAGTGCCAACACAAATAAAAACCAAAACCTATAAACCCCCATTGCCCCCAGGGCCTCCCCCTATTCCCCCATAGTCCCTCCCTTTACCTATCACCCCCTAAATTTTCCCCTATAACCCATTTAAATCCCCCCAAAAACCTCCCCACCCCAAACCAAATCAAATAACCTCCCCCTTTAAAACCTTTTTTACTCCTTTATTTCCTTTCTAACCCCAATCTCACTCCCCTTTCCCTTTAAACCCATACCTCCCCAAACTCCAAATTACACTAGGCCCCCCTAAAACCCCAAAAACCCTCCCCACCCCCCATATACCCACCCTATAGCCATCACCTCCCCCCTTTCCCTTTCCCAACTCCACCTATCACACTATGGCCCCCTTTACCCCCAAACCTTTAACCCCTTGCCCAAACCCCCACCCCCATTACCCCCAAAAAAACCTCCCCACCTCCACCTAGAAAGGGGAAAGAGAACAATTCCAGTCATAGAAGAGGTCTCTGGTGAGTCCCTGAAATTACTTTTAAAAGGGCTGCAGAAACCCGTGTACATGGGGTACCCACCCCCTATATATGCCTGTATGGAGGTTAAAATTTCGTCTGCAAAAGAAAGTGTTTCACTGGGGTTTTACCCCCCCTTTTCATTTGGGCCCGTATGGAGGCAATATTTTCAGTCTTTCATAGGGATGTGTACAATTTCCCACTATTTGAAACCCCCTGTTTGGTTTGGGTTTTTTATTTAAACGCGGTCTTTTGTGCCCCTGGTTTTTTGCCATTGTTTTGGTCACATATGGCATTTAAAATACAAGGCCCGAGAGTTGTATAGGGGTGGTAATTTCCACCCACTATATGGTTTACTGTATGGAAAATAATATACAGTCTGCAGAGCCTGTGTGTACTGGTATCAATCACTATATAGTCACTATATTGAGGTAATATACAGTCTTCAGAGCCTGTATACATGGCTTCCCACTTTGGTCCTGTATGTGGAAATATACACCTGCGAGACTGTGTTACTGGTATAAACCACTATAGGGTCACTATAGGAGGTAATAAAACAGTCTTAGGCGTATCACTGCATTACGTATATGGTCCTGTTGGTGGAAATAACGTCTGTGACCCGTGTACAGGGTATCTATCACTATATGGTCAGTGAATGGAGGTAACATACAGTCTGCAGAGCCTGTGTACACTGGTATCTACCACTATATGGTCACTGTATGGTGGTAATATACACCATGCAGAGCCTGTGTACACTGGTATCTACCACTATATGGTCACTGTATGGTGGTGATATTGGTTGTAGTGTAATGGTTTAAGTACAGTTTGGCGGTATCTCCTGAATAGGCTATCCAATGTTCTGAAAATCCAGGTGATGGCAAACCCCTCAATTATCTTTCTTTCAAAGCCGTTCCACAGTTGGGAGTAGTAGGCATTGCCTTTGTGACGGTGTGGGTCGATATATAGAGGATGTGAACAAGGACTCTGACTCTCCCTGAAGGCCACTTTCAAAAGTTGGTAAGTATGTTATAATAATAGCAGCACAAGACTTCTGGACCGCTTCTTCTCTGCATAGGAGGTTACATTTGGAGCCTATATTGCAGATTCTGTGAAAAGACATACAAGCTGCTGAGAGCCCCTGCAGGTAATATCTGCAAGCTTGAAGAATTCCATCAAGCAAAAGTCACCAAACCTTTTTAATACTGAGCAAACTCTCCCCAAAACATGGAGCAGAAAAGTGGCCAGAGTATCCTAGACACAGCGGTCATGTGCAGCCATGATGATATAGCCTGATGTGACCAGAAGGTGTCACTATTCCATTACATGGACTATGGAGATGGAACTACTAATATCTAACCTTGCTCAGTAACGGGCAGTGAGGTATTAGGGAAAGCTAAAGTTTATGAATATTTTAGTTTCTATTCTAAATCCCCTGACCCTTATGTTCACATGTACCCGTAGCGCCCACCCCCTAGAGTATAAATTGGATTGTCAAATTTGCAGGTTTTGCCTTAGCTAGACACCGTGGTCTCTGAGCTGCTTCTATGGCGATTTTTTTATTTTTTTTTATTATAACACCGAGGACCTGTGACATCTCCTGATATGTCTGTTTTAGTAAGTCCTCGTGTTCCCTGGAAATAACAATTCCGGAGAATCTTCTTTTACACAGTTGAGTCACATTATTATGACCACTTCCTACTTTCGCCGTCAGGGAGGTATAAAGGAACCCAATGTGGTGTTGGGTTTGGTGCTTAAAAGGGTATGCAAAAGCTGTTGACACATATCTTCTTATATATGAGAAAAGGGGGAAATTTGCCCAAGTTGCAAAGGGGGAGTTGAAGGGGTTTTGGGCAACGGTGGGGTTTTCTAAAAATGCACGGTTTGTGAATGTGTGTGTTGCGTGGTGAAAGTGTATGGTGAGTGGACAAAAAGTGCCATTGTGAATAAATGACATGGAAACTGAAGAGCACCACGCGCCACTGATGTGAGAGGTGAATGTCGCCTACGGAGGTGCGGGCTGACACTACAGTGGAGGAGCTGGTGGCCATGATAATGTGAATCGACCGTGTATACTTCTTAGTTATGCTGTTCCTCATTCTTTCTAGAAACATATTACTGAATCAGTCAGATGGGTGTTACCATTCCAGTTTTCAAAGGGGTGTGTCCCTGAACATTGACTCTGGCAGCATTGATTGGACAATGTTAGACTGGCCACAACTGCAATTGGTAATAATCTGACACATTGGTAATAGATTTGTAGGAGAAATAAAAGAGAGGCCTCCGTTTTAGTGATTGACGGGGCCGCCAGCAATCATACATTATCACTTATTCTGTGCATGCAATATCTCACATAAGTGAGTACACCCCTCACATTTTTGTAAATATTGTATTCAATCTTTTCATGGGATAACACTGAAGGTATAACACTTTGATACAATGTAAAGTAGTCAGTGAACAGCTTGTATAACAGTGTAAATTTGATGTGCCCTCAAAATAACTCAACACACAACCATCAATGTCTAAACCGCTGGTAACAAAAGTGAACACACCCCTAAGTGAAAATGGACAAATTGAGCCCAATTTGACATTTTTCCTCCAGGGTGTCATGTGACTCGCTATTGTTACAAGCTCTCAGGTGTGAATGGGAAGCGGGTGTGTTAAATTTGGTGTTATCGCTCTTACACTCTCTCATACTGATCACTGGAAGTTCAGTATTGCACCTCATGGCAAAGCTCTCTGAGGATTTGAAAACAAGAATTGTTGCTCTACATAAAGATGGCCTAGGCTATAAGCAGATTACCAACACTCTGACGTTGAGCTGCAGCACAGTTGCCAAGACCATACAGAGGTTTAACAAGACAGGTTCCACTCAGAACAGGCCTACCCATGGTCAACCAAAGAGTTTGCCAGCATCAAATCCATAGATGACTGCTGCCAGTATTGCTGCAGAAGTTAAAGGGGTGAAGGGTCTGCCTGTCAGTGCTCAGACCATATGCCGCACACTACATCAAATTAGTCTGAATGGCTGTCGTCCCAGAAGGAAGGCTCTTCTAAAGATGATGAGAGCCCGCAAACAGTTTGCTGAAGACTAAGGACATGGATTACTGGAACCATTTCCTGTGGTCTGATGGGACCAAGATAAAGTTATTTGGTTCAGGTGGGGTCACCAATGTGAGGAGTACAAAGACAAATATGTCTTGCCTACAGTTAAGCATGGTGGTGGGAGTATCATGGTTTGGGGCTACATGAGTGCTGCCAGCTGTGGGGAGCTACAGTTCATTGAGAGAACCATGAATGCCTACATGTACTGTGACATACTGAAGCAGAGCAAAATCTCCTCCCTTCAAGACTGCAGGGCGGTATTCCAACACGATAACATCCCCAAAAACACCTCCAAGACAACCACTGCCTTGCTAAAGAAAATGAGGGTAAAAGTGCCGGACTGACCAAGCATGTCTCCAGACCTAAACCCTATTGAGCATCTGTTCGTCATCCTCAAGCAGAAGGTGGAGGAGCGCAAGGTCTCTAACATCCACCAGCTCCGTGATGTCGTCATGAAGGAGGGAATAGGATTCCAGTGGCTGCAACCTGTGAAGCTCTAGTGACCTTCATGCCCAAGAGAATTAAGGCAGTGCTGGAAGATAATGGTGGCCACACAAAATATTGAAACTTTGGGCACAATTTGTCCATTTTCACTTAGGGTGTCCTCACTTTTGCTGCCAGCGGTTTAGACATTGAGGCTGTGTGTTGAGTTATTTTGAGGGCAATCAAATTTACATGGTTATACAAGTTGCGCACTGACTACTTTACATTGCATCAAAGGGCCAAATGTATGAAAACTGTCTAGGTCTAATACTCTCTTTGTTGCCCATAGCAACCAGAGCGCCCCTCTCATTTTTCCAGAGCTCTATATGAAATAAAAGGGGCGCTCTGATTGGTTCCTATGAGCTCTGATTGATTGCTATGGGCTCTGATTGGTTGCTATGGGCAACAAAGTGAGTTTTAGACCTACACAGTTTTCATACATGTGGTCCAAAGTGTCATATTTTCAGTGTTGTCCTAAGAAAAGATATAATACAATATTTACAAAAAAAATGTGAGGGGTGTACTTAATTTTGTGATATACTGTAGGTGATAAATGTTTTCTTTTGATGAATAACCTTTTTAACTGTGCGATGATTGTTCAGAAGTTTACAAATGGAGAACTCTTGTACAGATAACCATGCAGAACAGGAGGTGTTGGTCATAGGAGCCAATGAGATTCTTGTATGCGTCATAAAAAAAAAAAAAAAAGCGATCTTTAAACTTTACACTTAATCCTATAATATAATTGTAGGATGTTCTACCTACATATCTGCACTTAGCACCTCTATGTGCCATACTATCCTATACCTGATCTGACATAGGACAATGTTCACGCTGATAAGAGCCAGCTTATTAGATAGACAAATAAAGAACAATGCTAAAGCCTAATCCTAGTTGATTTCACAAGTTATATCTACATTTAAAGTTTATTAACTCTATAAATAATATTCATTTTGAGTTTTGCTCTCTGTTCGCATACAATATATGGCCAGAAATATGGGCAACTGTCCTTTACTTTGATTTGAGCATATAGGACATCCCATTCTGAAATCATGGTTGTTAATATAGATTTTTTTTGCTGCTCTAACAAGCTTTGCATTTTAAAGGGTGTCTGTGGAAATGTTTTGCCCATTCAGCTAAAATATTATTTGTGGGGTCAGTCATTAAAGGGGTTGTCCACTTTATATTGTTTTTATTTATTATGCATATAATAGGAAATCATACAATTTTCAGGCATAAGGGTCACCTGACATTTATGGGGTAACCGAATAGTATAACGACCAGCAGTGTCAGTATACACTGACACAGTGGGGGCCGGATAGTTGTGGATTCACTGGACTACCGTGAGCAATGATGATATAGCAGACCACGCCAGGGAGCAGATTCTAAAGGGCCCCTGGTCTTCACCAGAGCCCGCCGCAATGCCAGACGGACTTAGCCCCCAGGTTGCTACCCTTGGGGGGCTACTCTCAGTGACAGCCGAAAGTACCAGACAAAGTACACCGGGTGGCGGCAGATGACAGCAGGGCTGGGACAAGGCATTTTGGTGCCCTAGGCAAGTACGGCCAATGGCGCCTCCCTCCCTCCTAAAAAATGGTGCCCCCCTGTACTAACTCCTCTCCCCCCTCTGCACCAGTTCCTTCTCCCCTCTGCACCAGTTCCTCTGCCACTCTGCACCAGTTCCTCCTCTCCTCTGCACCAGTTCCTCTCCCCCCTGCACCAGTTCCTCCCCCCTCTGCACCAGTTCCTCCTCCCCTCTGCACCAGTTCCTCTCCCCCTGCACCAGTTCCTCCTCCCCTCTGCACCAGTTCTCTTCCCCTCTGCACCAGTTCCTCCTCCCCTCTGCACCAGTTCCTCTCCCACTCTGCACCAGTTCCTCTCCCACTCTGCACCAGTTCCTCTCCCACACTGCACCAGTTCCTCTCCCACTCTGCACCAGTTCCTCTCCCCCTCTGCACCAGTTCCTCCCCCTCTGCAACAGTTATGCTCCCCTTCTGCACCAGTTCCTCTCCCCCTCTGCACCAGTTCCTCTCCCCCTCTGCACCAGTTCCTCTCCCCTCTGCACCAGTTCCTCTCCCCCCCTGCACCAGTTCCTCCCCCTCTGCACCAGTTCCTCACCCACTCTGCACCAGTTCCTCCCCAACTCTGCACCAGTTCCTCTCCCCTCTGCACCAGTTCCTCCCCCACTCTGCACCAGTTCCTCCCCCACTCTGCACCAGTTCCTCCCCCACTCTGCACCAGTTCCTCCTGAGAGGTAGCCGAAGCTCCGCCCACTCACCCCAGCATGCACTGCTCTGGCAGATTGCTGTCATGTGACAAGAAGCTGTCAGACCAGCGCAGGGAGATGAGGAGAGTGTACAACCTCCCCTGCGCGCTACAAACTGCTGCCCCTGCTCCCTCTCCTGACCACCCACAGAGGGAGCAGGGGGGGGATGTAGGTAAACTGCTGCCACTCCTGCCCTATGTAGGTGGCAGCAGTGACTGGCCGGCACCTGCTATGCATGGAGCCGGCTCAGCTCCTTAGCCGGCTCCATACCTGCGCCCCCTAATGACAGGCAGAGGTAGGCACCCTAGGCGATCACCTACCTTTGCCTACCCATCATCCCAGCACTGGATGACAGAGTCCCAGGCAGGCAACAGACTGGTACAATGGCAGGATACAGCAGTAATATAAATACAGGAACATAGGTAACTGGAACAGCAGCCTAGAAACTACGGGGTTAAACATTAGGTTGGAAGCTGGGTCCTAGTTAAGCAAGGATGACAGCAGGTAGCAGCAGAATCAGGAACACAGGTATCAGGCTGTCAGAACGGCAGGTAACAGCAGAATCAGGAACCCGGGTATCAGGCAGACAAGATGACAGGTAACAGCAGGGTTTAACAGGTATCAGGAACAGAATATGGAACAAAGAGGTCAGGAGCTCAGATGGACATTAATGAATGGGCCAGGAACAGAGGCAGGAAGCTTCCCAAACCACTGGAGGTCGTAGGTCATTGGACAGGTAATTAGGGTACTGTGCCTTTAAATCCAGACCAGGGAGCACGTGCAGGCACAGTCAGGAACGGGGGCAGGAGCAGGGACAGGTAAGTGCACAGCAATAAAGGACATACCAGGGACCAGTACAGAAACAGGAACGCAGCAGGGATACGGCCATGTCCACGGCCCAGAACGGGGACCATGGCATGTACCATGACAAATAGGAATAATGGTGGAATAATTACTATTAACAGGGTTACTCCACAACTTCTTCCCTGTGTGCAGTTGCTTGTATAACTGCTGTCTCTCTAGGGAATGGCAGGTTGTTAATAACATTAATGGGAAAAAAAAAACAGTCTCTAGGTGACATTATACAGTTGTTAACAAAGTTAACTCTAAAAAATAAAGCAGAAAGATGAGACAGAGGGAAGAATGCACAGTGTGTTCTTCACAGACACAGACAGGATAAGATGCTGCTGGAGGTGGTAATACTGGAAAAGTTCTGCTCCTCCATACACTTCTGTTACCTGGATACCAAGGTCACATACCTGTGTTGGTGGTCACAGATAAGACGCTGCTGGAGGTGGTAATACTGGAGACTTGCGGCTCCACCATACACTACTGTTACCTGGATTCCACATGAGAAAATGCTGCTGGAGGTGGTAATACTGGAGAGGTTCTGCTCCTCCATACACGACTGTGACCTGTAGGGCTGTGGAGTCGGAGTCGGTGCCCATTTTGCAGGAGTCGGAGTCGGAGTCGGTAAAATATGGACCGACTGCCAAAATATATAATAAATTGTCCCAGTTAGTTCAATGCAGAGACAAGAGCAAGAGGAATTGAGTCCGGCCAGTGCTGCTGCTCCCAGATCTTCAGCCTCATCACATGTATGAAGAATGCAAGTTTGGAAACAGGTGATTTGGAGCGATAAGATGAAAGTCAATAGACTGGGCTCTAATGGAGGCAAATGGATTTGGAAGAATCAAGGGAAAAGGGGGCTTATGGATCGAGAAACTGGAAGAACTGTCAGGTTCGGTGGAAGAAGCCTGAGGATATGGGGATGTTTCACAGCCAAAGATACTTGACTAGGACCGATGGAGGCCTCAATGCTGAGCTATGTGTGAGCGTCCTACAAGATGAGTTACGTCATACACTCTAGTACTATGGGTATGAAAAGGACGACATAGTGTCCAGAAGGACAACGACCTGAAGCAGACGTCAAGGTTGGAGAAGGAATGGTTCAATGACAATGAGGTAGACTTGCTGTATTGGCCTCTATAGTCTCCAGACCTCAACCCAATCCAACACTTGTGGGTAGAGTTGAAGAAAATACTGTATTCATACCCAAGTCCAGTCTGCACCAACATTGGGAACATGCAGAAGAGACCTGGGATTAGATTTTGGTCAAGACATGCTTGAATCTGATCCAGAGCCCAGAAGGATTCAGGCAGTGCTGAATGCCAAATTTAGATTTTTTTAGGAGCAGAACAGTAACAATGCACTTACATGACAAGAATCTGCAGAACAAAGCAGATGCTAAATACTAAATAATGAATGTATAAGATAGGTAAGATGATTGTCTATAAAATGATGGGAGTCTCATGTTCAAAACTGTAGCGAATGGTGAGATGTGGAGCCTGAAAGTCAAAAGTTAAAAACATTTGTTACCATTTTACTTGCCAGTGTATGTACTACCTAAATAGCTTGATTATTGTATCATAAGGTGATAAACAGCCTGATGTTACCACTTTACTACAGTAAAGTTATCACTTAAACATGCGCCATGCATGAGGGAGTCGGGAGTCAGAGTCGGGAGTTGGAGTCGGTGTCAGGAAAATTGAGGAGTCGGAGTCGGGAGTCGGGAGTCGGAGCTTTGGCTTAACGACTCCACAGCCCTGGTTACCTGGATACCAGGGTCACATGACCTGTGTGGTGGTCACATGATAAGACGCTGCCGCCGGTAGTAATACTGGAGAAGTGCTGCTCCTCAATCACCTACTGTTACCTGGATACCAGGGTCACATGACCTGTGAGGTGGTCACATGATATGATGCTGCTGGAGGTGGAAATACTCGAGAATACTAGAGAAATTCTGCTCTTCCATACACTACTGCTACCTGGATACCAGGGGTCACATGACCTGTGTGGTGGTCACATGATAAGACACTGCTGAAAGTAGTAATACTGGATAAATTCTGCTTCTTCATACACTACTGTTACCTGGATACCAGGGTCACATGACCTGTGTGGTGGTCACATGACAAGACACTGCTGAAAGTAGTAATACTGGATAAGGTCTGCTAATGAATAAACTACAGATACCTGGATACCAGGGTCAAATGACCTGTGTTGTGGTCACATGATAAGACGCTGCTGGAGGTAGTAATGCTGGAGAAGTTCTGCTCCTCCATACACTATTGTTATGTGGATACCAGGGGTCACAAAACTTGTTTGTGGTGTAGGGTGTACAGAGTCAATGAAAGTATATGAGATTCTCTATGAACCAATCTACCCCACACATGGCTTTCCGAGGACACCTGAGCAGAATAGAAGGGTGCAGCATTCAGCAGGGCACTTCTGCTCCTTAGTTTTAGTGATTGGTAGGATCACAGCACCAGACTCCCTAATTATCTGAGCTAATGGCACCTTACTATATGACATGTCAGAAATTCATAGAAACTACAGTTACCCTTTAAAATTACTCTAGACACCTGCATTTAGTGACCGGCTTGCATTTAGTACACGGCTTGCATTATTATGTAGACCACCACCGATAAAGATACATACCCAACAATTAAAACCAATAAATATATACATTTTTATTCATCAAGAAAAATAAAAAATAAATAGCTAGGTGCTGCGCTACAAAACACTTTAGGGTATGTTCACACGGCTTA
The DNA here is from genome assembly GCA_025379985.1 of Phyllomedusa bahiana. NCBI lineage: Eukaryota > Metazoa > Chordata > Amphibia > Anura > Hylidae > Phyllomedusa > Phyllomedusa bahiana. The sequence goes on from JAODAL010005311.1 coordinate 20,693, forward strand.
TTGCGGCGCCTATTATACGCCTTGTGTTTTGGAACAACGCTGCTAACAACTGACATGTCAAGTCTTCCCCCGCGCGCGCAAGATGATCGTATTGTACGCGTGGGGGATGACGCGTAATCTGTAGTTCTCTATGAGAGCTATGAATTACCGTAATTGCGACGTGCATTTCGCCACATATAATGCGCAATACTCAGCGAAATACGTGCGCAATTACACGCAAAAATAAGCCGTGTGGACATACCCTTAGTGTAAATAGCCAGCTGTGAGAAACAACACGAAGTAATAATTATTACACCCAGGTGTAATAACAGCATTATGGGCATTAACAGCCATTAACAGCATTATGGGCCCCAGGTATAACACTACAATGTGACTGCCCAAATACATGACATCACACTAGGCCATGCCTCTAGCCACCCCCAAACACTAAGGCCGTGTTCACACGGCTTATTCCCGACGGATTTGTGAGCGCAATCGCTCACAATCCGCCGTGAATAAGGGGCGGGCGGGCGGGGCCGGAGGGCGGCGGGGGCGCCGCTCTCGGCCCCATAGACTTGCATTTTCCACGGGCGTATTGCCCCCAGGATAATGTGCATGTCACTTTCTCCCAGCCCGGCGGATTGGGCCCAGCGGGGGGGAGGAGTTACGGAAGCCATGTTCTTATGAGAGCAGTGGATTACCGTAATTGCCCCCGACGGATTGGCGCCGTACTGCAGCGCAAATCCGGCGCGGAGTACGGCGCCAATCCGCGGCAAAATAAGCCGTGTGAATGAGGCCTAACTGTCCGAGCAGAGAGCCTTTTGCTCCCTTCTCCACCTTGGTTTTTAACTACTTGCACATCCTAAAAACACACAGTTAAACTTCTGGGACATACATATATCACCTGGGGCCCCCATACTTGTGGGGCCCCCGGGCAACCGCCTAGTGTGCCCAATGGAAAAGATGGCCCTGATTACACCATGCATAATGAATATAAGATACAACTATCCTTGTATAAAATAGAGTTACAATGATAGGTTAGTAGCATGATATAAGAGATAATAGATACAGACCCACTGGTGCAAAGGCAAAACCCCAATGCCAGTTTTACTTTTCTAACAAAGCCAGAGGTGAAACAAGCATTGAGGTGTGAACTTACTGCTCTGTTCCTGTGTCAGTCTTTACTATAGTTCTGGTGTCCTATTCATGAACCAAGCAGAAAGGGATGAGCTGTGCAGAACAACCTACCCAAATTCTTGTGTTAATTATTTGTGCCTTTTGTTCAAGATGAAATGAGTGAGGGGTTATCTGTATATGGCAAAACAGGTGTGCAACTAAAATGTATAGGGCCGCAAAGCAAAATGCGATGGGCCCCAACCACATACATAGTTATATTACTTGTGCAGTTGAAAAAAGTCATGCCTATCATGTTCAACCATGGGCAGGCATAAGATGTGGATGAAGGGAGGGGGAGGGGTAATTTTAAAACTTGTTTCCTCCGATTGATCCAAAATATTGAACCCATAAAGAATGAAACAATCTGCCCTAAAATAAATATTTCTCTCCTAATCCCAAGTGGTGATTAGTCTGGATCTACGTTTTAACAAAAATCCTATACATAATCTACATAAGTGTTAGGGCATGTTCACACGGCTTATTTGGACGCTGTTTTCGAAGCGTTTCCACTCCCAAAACAGCATCAAAACCTCGCCTGGAACACGCTTCTTCAGTTTTTTCTTGGTTTTGGACACGTTCCTCGGCAAGGTTTTGGACAAGGTTCTGGACGAGGTTTTGGACGAGGTTTTCACTCATACAAATGAATAGCCAGGTCAAAAAACGCACCGAAAAACACTTAAAAAAACGTGCCGAGAAACGCGCCTAAACACGCTTCAAGAACTGACATGACACTTCTTTTTCAGCGCTTCAAAAGACACGTGTAAAAACCTCGTCGTGTGCCAACTACAACACTGTTTTACATAGGAATCAATTAAAGTGAATTGGGGGCGATTTGGAGGCTGTTTGGGCGAGGAAACGCTCCGAAAACCACGTCCAAATAAGCCATGTGAACATTCCCTTAGGCTATGTCCCCACTGCACAAATTTTCAGTCGTTTTTTCAGCGTTTTTCGTTTTCTAAAACCACTGAAAAAAAACGAAAGCAGTCCCAAGACTTTGAACATAAAAACTTTTGTTTTCTCCACAAAATTTTTTTTTTTCTCTGCATTTTTCGCTGGTCTTTTTTGAAACTTTTTTTGAAAAAAGCGACTGAGCGGGGCAAAAATTTTACTTTTTGGGGCTTTTAAAAGCCCCGGGAGTTTTTTTGCCGTTTTTTTTTTTTTTTTTTTGGGCAGAGTCCATAGCAATTATAATGCTGTGCATTTCTGAAAAAAAAAACACCCCAAAAAAATGCAAAAAGTGCCAAAAAACCGTCTTTTTTTTTTCAGCACTTTTGCCCGGGCGTGGACAAAAAAACTCATTTTTAATGACTTTTTTTAGTTTTGGGCTTTCAGTGAGTTTTTTTGTCCCATCCTGTAAACTAGCCTTAATATTTTTTTAGTTTTTTAGGTTTGTTCCAGGGGGTTTTTTCGGCGCACATTTTGCCGCGTATTTGCCTCTAAAAGTAAAAGGCGAAATTAGGTAATACGTCTCCTCTCTCCCGCTCTACAATACATCATATTACGCGCGGGGAGATAAGTTCTGTCAATTACTTGCAAAAAATAAGGGCCCGCATGATAAGGTAACTATTGCTACCCGAACCAAAGCACGCATTTTTTGAGGTTTTTCCAAAGGGGACGCTTGGCCTTCTTTTTTTTGCCAATAAAAAATTTTATTTTTAACTTACACGCTTAATCCCAATTTACCCTTGGGAAATGATTAAAAACGCTTTGGGGGGCCCGGGCGGGGGCGGCTGCCCCCCCATACTGCATTTTGGGGTGGCGACCTTTTTTTCTAATTTAGGAGCACGGGAAACCACTGTTCCATGAGAGCAGTGGTTTTCCGAATACCCGACGATTGGCCCGTATTTTAAGCAAAATTTCCGGGGCGGAATACGGCGCCAATCCCGGCAAATAAGCCGTGTGAACGAGGCCTAATAGTTATCTAAGCCTTTCTTGAAGCCCACACCTGCTGCTGTTTGAGGCAGTGCGGCTTTTTTCCAGAGTTCCATTTCTTAGGTGCTTTTGGTGCTTTTTTGAGCTTTTTTTTGTGCAGAAAGGCACAGCAATGAATGTTTGTACATTACGCCAAAAAAAAAAAAAAAAGCACAAAAAACGCACCAAAAATGCACCGTGTGACAGCCCCCTTTAGGCATTTTTCACACGTTTAAAAAACGCCCCGCAATTACCCGGTGGCCCGGGTGGGGAACGGGGAGAAGCGGGGGGCCGCACGCGCCGGCCCTTTGGACTTGCTTTAAACCAGCGGCGCAAATCCCCCGCTGAATTTCACATGTCAATTATCTCCCCCCCTGGGCGGATTCGCCAAGCGGGGAGGGGAGACAAAATCCATAGAACCCTAAAAAAATTTTGTGGTTTAAACCGTAATGAAGGGGGGCCTTTTAGCCCGAAATTTTGGGCACCTCCGGCGGTAATTAACCGAAAAACGCCCAATTTAAGCCGTTGAACTACCTAAAAAGGAAGGGAATTTCCCTTTTCACTCCAGAGAATGTTTTTTTTTCCCCTCTAGATGGGGGAAGGGGGGCCCCTTGTCTTTTTGTGGGGCTTGTATGTAAAACAGCTTTTCACTATATTTTCTGTATGGCCACTTATATTAACGTCAATGAAGTAAAACAACAGCATAAGTAACAATAATTGAAGATATTGATAAAGCAAGACAGCAGAGAACCCCCAACACGATATCCCCTACAAAAAGGAACAATGGCTCTTATTTATCAAACAGCATGAGCCAATGTGATAACTCTATAATGAAAATAATCCTAAGTATTATTAAAGAAGGGAATACCGGGGGGTTTCATTGGGACTTCAAATTTTCCCCTGGACCTGAAAAAAAAAATCATTGGGTTTGCAGAACAACTTTTTATTGCTGTGAGAAATCTGGCACATTTTTTTAGACTGTCTACATTTACACTCTCTTTCTTTTAGACAGTGATAGTAAATGAGGGACATTGCTCCTGCACCAAAGTGGGCCCCACAGTAGTGACAAGGCTTGGTAATAAGGATGAAGCTGATCATACTGTCTCACCTCATCAGGTGAGAACTGCAGCCTCAGGGAAATAGCTGTGGCTCACACCCAGTTGTAATATAATTAGACATTCCTGCACTGGTACAGCTAATCTGGAAACCCTGCAAATAGTGTGGGCATGTTAACTTCATAGTCAGATCAGGCCTTGTTCACACAAGCTTTTATGAATTACATGTCTTTAATTAGGTATTAATACAGACAGAGTAATAAAGAAGGCTTATTCCAAAAATAACATTATATCATAAAGGTCGCCTGGTATACAAAGCTAACTTAAATATTTTGGGCGACATGTACGAAGGAAGGCGCGTCAAAAGTGAATTGTCGAGTCTCCAGTGTATAATGCGCCTGATGTATGAAAGTGGTTTTTGTGTGATTATAAATGATGTGTAAAGTTCAACGCGCCTCACCTGTCTGTTTGGCGCATTACGGAACTTAGGCGCATAAGTAATGCATCAAACATGTATAAAGGCTATAGATAGGCTGGAAATAAGAAAAGTCATTAGAATAGCATGTCAGTGACTAGAAATATGGGACTATCCCCCTGCTTGAAGGGACCACAGGTCCCAGCAATATCTGTGCTGTGCTGGCTCTTGCTGTATGTAGCACAAAGGGTGAGAGCAGCAAAAATACAAATTTAATGTAGTAAAAATTTTAAAATAATAATCTGAATAATCAGTGGGTTATTTAATGTAAAATTAGTTTAAGATTCTATGAATTTTAGATACATTTTATAGGAGATATTTCTATATTTTGGGGACATATATTTTTATATTAATTTTATATGATAACATTTTCATTAAATTTAAATAATTACATTTTATACAGTTTAATAATTGTCATAAATCACTTTTTATTATTGCACTGGTGTAAGTTGAGAGATAAGGGACATTTTTGCCCCTTACAGCAAATCTAGCTTCACTCTGACTCCTCAGGCAGAGCACATTGAGATAGGTCTGCCTGTCGGAGCACTAATGCACCTAGTTTTGCCAAATCACATTCATATATGTGTCTAATATTACGAGTGTGGTGTGACCAGAGGCGGGACGACGGGTAGGCAGAGGTGGGGCATCCCCTTTGGGCGCCTACCCTGCCTATCCCAAAGGGGGAGGGGGCCCCCCCCCCGGCGGGCCCCCGGCCCCAACCCGGCGGCTCGCCGTTTTTGCGGGGGGGCCCCCCCCCCGCCGGCGGTCCTCCCAAAAGGGTTTCCCTCCGGAAGAAGGGCCGCCCGGGCCCCTCCCAACGGGGACCCGCCCCCCCGGGCCCGCTGGGACTCCGTAAGTAGCCACCACGGCCCCCCGGGGCCGGGTAAAAGGGCCCGGACCCGGGGGCCCAACGCGGGGGGAAGGGCCGGCCGGGAAGGGGGTTTGATTAATTTTTTTTTTTAAGTGCCTCCTGGGCCCCAAAACCCCCCTTGGCCCCCAAAACCCGGGGCCCCAAAGCCCCCCCCCAAAAACGCCTGGGAAACCCGGTTTTGGGTAATAATTTTTTATTTGCCTGCTGTTCCCCTAATCTGCCTTGGCCCTATATCCGCCGGGCCCCTATAATGCCGTTGGGCCCCTATAATGTGCCTGTGCCCCATAATCCTGCCGGTGCCCCCCCTAATACTCCTGTGGCCCCTATAATGCCTCCCTTTGGGGCCCCCCTTAAATAGCCTGGGCCCCATAATGCCTTTCCTTTTGCCCCCAAAAATCCCTCCTGGGGGCCCCCCTAAAATCTGCCTGTGCCCCTAAAAATCCTCCTTTGGCCCCTATAATGCTGCCTGTGTGCCCCCATAACCCCTTTTCCCCATAAGCCTGCCGTGGCCCCTATATACTGCCTTGGGGGCCCCCATAATCCCTGCCTGGGGGCCCCCTTATAATGCCTGCCGTGTGCCCCCTATATACTGCCTTTGGCCCTTAATGCCAAAATGGGGCCCCTAAATTTGGGCCTTGGCCCCTATAATCCTGCCGTGTCCCCCCTAATACCCTGGGGCCCCAAAACCGCCTGGGCCCCATATACTCCTGTGGCCCTAAAAGCTCCAGGCCCCAATACTGCCTGGGGCCCCCAAAAAAAGCCTGCCTGGTGCCACCCTAAATCCTCCTGTGTGCCCCCTATATACGCCTGTGGCCCCAAAAATCCCTCCCTTGGGGCCCATAGCCTCCTGGGCCCCATACCCCTGCCTTGGCCCCTATAGCCTACCTGACCCCTTATGCCTGCCTACCCCAAACCCGCCTCCCGTGGCCCCTATACGGCTGCCTGAGCCCCTAAAAACGCCTGCCTGAGCCCCCATAACCTCCCCTGAGCCCCAAAAAACCTGCCGTGTGCCCATATACCTCCTGACCCCCTATGGCATAACCTCCCGATGCCCCAACCAAAAACCTGCCTGAGTGACCCATATCTATAACCTGCCTAAGTACCCTTTTTCTATATACCTGCCTGAGAGTGACCCATATCTAAAAACCCCTAGTGCCCCTATATTTATAACCTACCTGTCAAGGGGACAAATAAAAATACCTGTCTAATGCAGAGCCCTAAAAAGCTTCCAAAACGGGGGGATTTTATATACCTAAAATTTTAAGGAGTTTCGGGAAATGTAGGTTTCTAAATATTTGGCCCAAAATCCCAACGAGTATTGGCCGGGAGCAATCGCATAAAGGGTGAACCGATGAAAAAGAAAAGGAAAGGGTGAAGACGGATCAAAAAAAGTCCCCGTGATCACAAAATGAACTGCAGTGTAACACTTAATGTCTGCAGAGTCTCAACAACTAGTACTACCACTAATGGTCCTGTATGGGGTGGGTAATGTAATCAACCTGTGTACAGCTGATAGTCACATTTGGGGGTCGCGTTCGTCAGGGTCTGGCAGGATTATTTGATCCTTTTAATAGAAATAGTTTGGTCTTGGGTTTTGTAGGGGTGTTTTTGTAACAATCTTTTGCTGGTAATTTGCTCCATTATCGTTATTATTCGTGACTGTTATTTAGGGGGATTCACGTCATACAGGGGGTGAGAGGTTTTTTAAAAACAAATTTGTCATGTGCAGTGACTGCTGATGAGATGGACGGGGCATTGGAAGGGAAAATTAGTGACAGACCCGGCCAGGGGGAAGAATATTTTGGGGGGGGGGGAATTTTTTGGGATGAGGGGGGGGGGGGGCCCCTTGGCTGTACTTGCCTAGGGGCACCCAAAAAGCCTTTTTTTCCCGGCCCTGGTTGTACCCCCAAACACCATCTCAGTTACGAACAATGCGCCTAACATTACATTAACCATTAGACATCGTAGCCGGCTCAGTTAGGTGCATTGTACTCCAGAAAAAGGGTGAAAATCCCTTTCATACATGTCACCCTTTTTGAGTTAAGAGAGGAGAGGTCTTCCCATTCAGGATACCATTTGTGAGCTCGTAGAGCCTGGTTCCCATCTGCGTTCTGGGTTTTGTTCAGAATCTCTGTCATAGAGGCAGTGCCAGGTCCGTTAAATGACGGACACCTGATAGACTCTACTGACAACAATGATGTCTGTCGGATTTCCGTCCTGGTGGACATCATTTTAACTTAATAGGAAAAAAATGCTGCGCTATTTTTTCCGTCATTCATTTTTGCTGGAATCTCTGCCAGAGGCTCCAAATCGAGCCTCAGATTCAGATGTGAACCGGGCCTTAGGTATGTTCACACAGTGTTCTTGGATCCGGGGGGTCGGGTCCAAAAAAGCTCAGCAAATCTCTAAGGCTAGGCCACAGGGGGTATTTGCAGGCTTAACACCCCCAATTACGCCTTGGGCGGGGCGGGGGAGTGACGGGGGGGGGCAAATTTGCCCCCATTTGCCTTGCATTACCAAACCGCTTATAACCCGCTGGGAATCACATGTCACTTATCCCCCCCCGGCGATTCCCGAGGGGAAGGAGACGTAATCCATATTCTCTATGAGAACTTAATTTTCCGTAAAATGGGCCTTTTCACCCGAATTTTTGGCACTACGGCCCCAATTACGCCGAAATACGGCTCATTTTAAGCCTTGTGAACATGGCCTAAAACAGATCCAACACGTATCCAAACACACAGCTTGGATGCGTGTTGCATAAACAGGACGCCCCAATTTTAAAATAGGGCTCCTGTGCTCTTTCGAAAACCCAAAAATTGACATGTAAATTCTTTTGGGAAAGGATCCGAAAGATACGTGAACACCAACACGATTCCGTTTTAAAACACCAATGTCGTCCATATTTAAAAACAATGTAAAAACCCACTGCTATTTGTTACTCGTGTTGGTCCGTTTGGGGAACAACGGGCTAAAAACGCAGCTCAAAGCATTTACAGGGACGAAACACACCGTGTAACATACCTTACTCGAAGCCACAGCAACCTTAAATGGGTTGTCTCACTACATTTATTCATCTTACCCGTCTTTTCCCCTTTTAAACAGGGGGTGTTTACTGGGTTCCACTAGCGCAGAGAAGCCAGGTCCGACTAAGCAACCATGCTGGCACCCCATCAGGAGAGATTAAACGGGGCTTAGCTATAGCGACCTGAGGGGCTGATGCAGCCCATACAAGAGGGGATATCTAGGAATAGGTAGGACACTGTTAATGGACACATATTGCAAAGTGACTCGTTTTTGCAAGATCTTTAACATTTAGGCCCCGTTCCCACGGCTTATTCCTGACGGATTTGTGAGCCGTATTGAGCTCACAAATCCGCCGTGAATACGGGGCGGGACGGGGGCGGGGCCGGAGCGCGGCGGGGGCGCCGCTCCCGGCCCCATAGACAATGCATTGTTTACGGCGCGTCCGCGCCGTAAATAATGTTGCATTCAACATTTCTCCCCCCGCGGCGGATTTGCCGACGGGGAGGAGCGCGTAAACCACTGTTCCTATGAGAGCAGTGGATTACCGTAATGACTCCGAGGATTGCGCTGTATGAAGCGCAAATCCGGCGCGGAAATACGGCGCCAATCCGTCGGCAAATAAGCCGTGTGAACGGGGCCAAAAAGTAATCCTTGGAGTGAGACAACCCTTTTAAATTACATGCATAACTAGTGTTGCCAGATTCAGGTCAGAGTCAAATCCAACCTAAAACTGGGCAATTTCATTTGGACCGGCCCGAATCGATTTTTGATTTGAATCAATAAGAGAAAAAAAACACTCCCCAACCCCCAAAAGTCAGAATTAGCGTCATGGTCAGAGTGAAAAAATTCAGGTTTGTGACTTCCCCAACATTTTTTCAAGAGTTCGGTCTAAAGGTATGTTCACACGGCGTCTTTTCGTCCATATAACAAACACTTTTTAGCTGCGTGTTTGGATCCGTCTGTCGGACCCCAAACGGACCCAAACACGCAGCTTACAGATAGCAATGTGATTTACATTGCTTTTAATATGAGACACGATCACGAGTGATCTCCGATCAGTGTCTCATTGTGTCTTTCGGATCCATTCCAAGAATTGACATGTTAATTCTTGGTCCGAAAGACGCAGCAGGAGCCCTATAATAAACTATTATAAACTATAGGGCGTGATCCTGCTGCATCCAACATGCAGCTGCGTGTTTGGACATGTTTTAGATCTGTTTTAGATCCGATCGATCCGATTTCTGGATCAACAGGGATGCAAAATCGGATCCAAAAACGCCATGTGAACATACCCTAACAAGTGTCAAACCGAACGGACGGGTTGGCAACACAAATCCAAAACACTGATTTTCTGCAGTGAAACCCCATATTTTCTAGTCTTCATAAGAAAAAGGGGTTATCCAAACCAGACACCCCAATTGAAAAAATTCCACTTAAAGTGATTTTCAACCTTTTATTGTTATGTTTTTTTTGGTTCCCAAATATTCGTCTGGTGAAGCTCCTGTGGCTCCGGAATGGTGATGGCTGTAGAGGTGAGTACAAATTATTTTACATTTTGCCAGTACAATGGTGCTTTCACACGGAGTGTTTTTTGGTACGCTTTTCATGTGTTTTGTATGCATTTTTGTGCAGAAATGTACAGTATTAAAGGGGTTGTCTCACTACATTGTTCAATACCCCTCATCCGGGTTTTCTTGGTTCTTTTTTTTGAATTAGGGGCGTGTTTACTGATTTCTACTAGCTGAGTAAAAGCCAGGTCTGTAGCTTAGAAAACCATGCGGCAGCCGTCATAAAGATGAACGGGTCTGAGCTATGGCGACCTGGGGACTGCTCAGACATAAAGGGGGGATACTCAAATAGGCAATGTAATGGACAAAAATTGCAAAGGACTTGTTTTTGAAAGATTTTTAAACCATAAAAGCAATCCTTTAGTGAACAACCCCTTTAATTGCTGTGCTTTTCTGCACAAAAAAAAACAAAAAAGCCCCCGGTAAAAAAGCCCCCCAAGGGTTTCCTAAAATTCAGAAAACCCCCTTTAAAGGTTTTCGATAGTTATAAAAAACCCAAATGCAAGAAGGCTCCTATTTCTTTAGAAAAAGTTTGTTTAAAACCAATAATAATTTAAGAAACCCCCCTCCGGATTGCTTCTTTTACCTACACAGTTTTCTCAATGACCTAAAATTCCCAAATTTTTTGGCCCGCATTTGCCTTTTACGAGGAAATCCGCTTTCAGACGGGAAAGCAATACTCTTTCTAGCAGCCTGGCCTTTCAATATTCTCCCTGCACATAGGGCAAAACTGCAGCACATATGGGAAAAAAAAGTAATAATAGAGGTTAACAATGCAACTCTTAAAACCCGTAATGACACCAAAAAGTTCGAGGCATCACCAGGTTCCTGGCGTTTGACTATTGATGGAAAAATGAACACAAATTGCAGCAGAAAGTCGTATGAGTAGCAATCAAAACCAGGCTGTAAACAAGGCAGCTGTTGAGGCCGAAACGCGTTGGCTGACACTATTCTCACTGTTACTCTGTTTGCATTATGTGTAAGAAATAAAATATTTGGCAATTACCCAGCTGGATCGGAGGCACTTTCTTTTTGAATGGAAATTTTTTTAAAAGCAAAAGATAAAATCTGGTTTGAAGATTAAGGCTATTTCACCCTTAAAAGGGCTATTTTGCCCCGTATTTCGCGCCGTACTATTGGCACAAAGCACCGGGAGCCACAGGGCTTTGGTACCAAGTGGTACTTTTAAATTTAAATTTTCAAAGACCCCTCAACAGCACACTTTTTTAAACGAAATTAAAAAAATAGATAGATAGATAATTGATAATAGTAAGAGCAACACTTTACCTTTTTTCTCTAGGACCAACAGGTTAACAGCAAAGGTTCACAAAATAGCAAATATATCTTTGTTATATGTCAGTGCAAACTGGGGAAGAAAGAATTTTTTTGCTATTTTTTGAACCTTTTTGGGGTGAAGAATAGGATATGAGAAATTCCTATGAAACTATGGATTATTGTAATTCGGCGCGCATCTCGCTGATTAGATCGAAAAAACGACGCAAAAACGCGCGAATTTTACCCTTTTTGAACATCCCTTGGGAGTTTCACACGGCGCATTTTTTGGTGTAGTTTTAATGCACTTCAATAAAACCCCTTTTATTACCAAAAAGTTCTTCTGTTGTCTAAATTGCTGAGAAAGGTGTTTCAATTAGTAATCCTTGGGCTGGGTTTTCAAAAAAGGCTTAAATGCAGGGCTTTTTTACGCCCCAATTCGCCGGGGGCCGGGGGGGGGGGGGACGGGGGGGGGGGGCCGGCACCTCGCCGGCCCATAACTTCATTCTGCGGCACGTATACCCGCGGGTAATTCACATGTCACTTACTCCCCCCGCGCGGATTCGCCAAGCGGGGAGAGGGACATAATCCATAGTTCTCTATGAGAATGGGATTACCTAAAGACTGGGGGTGTTTCCCTAATTTTCGCCTCCGGGGCGTAATTTTGGCAAATAGTCCCATTTTAAGCCGGGGGGAACCGGCCCTTTCTGTGTTTGAAGTTTTGGTTTTCGACCCCACTAATTTGATAAATCACTTTCCAAACAGTTTTGTGAAAGAAGCTTGCGGGAATAAGGCACATAATTTGGAGCGCAGTTAAAACTGCACCCAAAAAGCGCGTGGAAAGCACCTTAGGGATGTTCAACGGGGTGTTGGATCAGTTTTTTTTTTGGTGTTTGGGCCTGTTTTTGGACCCCAAAGATCCCAAAAGATTAACGTGCAGGTTTATTTACATTTGTTAATGTAAAAACGCATCAGGTTCGACGAGGATCGCCGTTTGGGTTTTTCCTTTCGTCTTTTTTGATGCGTCTTTCAAATCCGTTCAAAGAATTGTCGTGTCAATTCTTGATCCGTTTGAAGCAGCAGACTCCCTATTTAAAACTATAGGGTGCGTTTCTGTTGCAGCAACAACACATCCAAACAATCACCTGCGTAAAAACGCACCAAAAACGCACCATGTGAAAGCCCCCTTAGGGTAAATTCACACGCCAAAATTACGGTAATCCATAGTTCTCATAGAGAATTATGGATTACGCCTTCTCTCCCCCTTTTTACAATACGATCGTATTGTACGCACAGCGAGATAAGTGACATGTCAATTCGCGGCGAATACGGCCCCCCCCCCCCGCGCCACGGGAGTACGCGCGTTTTAGCGCGAGCTCCCGAAACACATGATGTACTGCGGCATGTACTGTACTCGCCACAGTACATCGTGTGAACATACCCCTAGGCTGCGTCCCCATGGCAAACGACAAATACCGGTCGGTTTATCCGACCGGTATTTGTCCTGTTTTGCGGCCATCCCCACGGGCGCGAGGGGGCGGCTTTTCCCCACGATGAGCGGAGAAAAGCCCTCCCCCTTCATATTCACATGCACAGATTCCGTCCGAAAACTGGACAGAAGAATGTGCTTGTAGAATGTTTTGCGCCGGGCGGAAAACCCGTGCAGTGAGGACTGCTGCACGGGTTTTCCATGGGAGCTCGTTGTGCTCATTTTCGGCTGTTTTTTCAGAAGGTCTGCAAAACCGCAAACCGTCCTAAAACCCTTGCAGTGGGGATATGCCCTTAGTGTGTTTGTATCCACAAGACTTCAAACACAGTAATCGATGACTTACCTGAAACACCTTTCCAAACAATTTAGAGAACGGAAAGAAGTTTGCTGGTAATAAAGGCAGTTTAATTGGAGCGCAGTTAAAACTGCACCAAAACTGCGCTGTGTGAAAGCCCCCTAAAGCAACTTTGTAAACAGTGTTGCAAAGTTGCTTTATGAAGCTTGTTACTGACACCCTCCCTCCCCGCTCCCTGAAATCCTGAATTAGCCAACAAGTTCATGTTATAAATTCAATTTGGCCCTTTTCCCATTGTATTTGTTTTACCCCTAAACAACTGACTGTTGTCACATCTGGAAACTTTCTGTCCGTGAGGCCTGGAGACAGATGACTTTTTAGAGCTTTGAGTAACTGTATCCTTTTTCACTTTTACCCAAATATTGCTTCTTGTGCAATAAAAGAACAAACAACGAGTCAACTGTGTCACTGCTATGGGAATTAGCAAGCATTTCATCAAATAAGTAGGGCAAAAGGCCTACAGCAGTTTGTGCAACGCCACCGAGGACACCAGGAAAGATTATCAAGAAGGTGGAAGAATTTATTTTTTAGTTTATTTCTGTGCTTTTCATTTAAGCAGTTATATCCGTGCATTTCATTTTCGATCTCCATGAAAAAAATCTACAAATCTGTTATGATCTCTGAATTGAATACAGTTGTACCAGTGACTAGATAAGGATCAACAATAGCAACCAAACCATAAACAATGAAGGTGTTATTCTATTAGAGAATTCTGATTTAATGAAGGGGGGTTCTCTGTTTAGCTTCCACATTTCTTGTCCAGAATGTTTCTTGTGTTACAAAGATAGAATTTCTGGTTCTGTCCCCAAGGAAAAATACTTGGGGGCACCTTGGATTTGGCGCCGCCCACCCATTACTAATACCCACACTCTGCACCCACAGCCCATCTGGCTCCTGCAAACCATATATGCTCCGGCCCTTGTAAAGTTCTTTTTCGTATTCTACTGACTTGTGACTTCCTGACAAAGGTCTAACGACCGAATCGTCGAACCGTTGCTGAGATACCTACTACCTGATTTTTTACATTTGTTGGAGTCTGTGGATTGATATAAATAAACACATTTTTTGCATATGAAATTCTTTTTGTGTGCAGTCAATCTTGACTTTAACAAGTTAAGTTTAATGGCACTGTGCGCTCCTGCATGTAGCGCCATCATCAGGATCAGACTAATTTACAGCTTCATTCTGTACTATGAAAGGGAACTGAAGTAATCATTCCCTTGTCCCTAAAAGCCCCAAAGACAACCATGATATTGAGCCAGCACTTCTGCATTCAAGCTATCGTGTAGGAATGCTGTTATGTTAATAATGATATCCAGGGATGCCATCAGTGATCCAAGGGCCCCATACAGCCAAAGCATCTGCCCCTCCCAGATCTTATATTGCACCATATCAGCAGGCCCTTTTATGAAAAAAAATCCGATCACAGTCCCTAAGGCTATGGCCACACATTTAAGTCTGCACTCACCACCGCCAAACAGGATTACTTCACCAATCTCATATCCTCCTTGTCTCACAACCCCAGACATTTATTCAACACCTTCAACTCTCTCCTTCGCCCCCCTGCACCTCCTCCCCCATCTCTCCTATCAGAGGACGACTTTGCCACTCATTTCTTACATAAGATCAACCTCCTCAGAGAAAGCTTCACCCCTGTCCCCACTACCCACCTCTATACCCCTACCATCGCCATCACCCACCCTCACCCTGACACAGTCCCCAGTGAACACTTCCATAACCTGCTTTCCCACTGTTAGTCACGATAACCTTTCCTCTCTAGTGTCCAAATCCAACCTCACTACCTGTAACCTTGACCCACTGCCATCCTACCTCATCCCAGACCTCAGCACTGTTATTTTTCCAGCCCTCACCAACCTTTTCAATCTATCATTAACCTCTGGCATCTTCCCTTCCTCTCTTAAACACGCGACCATCACACCTATCCTTAAGAAACCATCTCTCGACCCCTCCTCACTGTCCAACTATCGCCCCATCTCTCTGCTTCTTTTTGCATCCAAACTTCTGGAACAGCACATCTATCTACAGCTGTCTTCCCACCTCTCCTCCAACTCTCTCCTTGACCGACTCCAAACAGGCTTCCGACCCAACCAGTCCACTGAAACTGCCCTAACCAAGGTCACCAACGACCTAGTAACTGCTAAAGCCTCACGCCACTACTCTGTGCTCCTCCTCCTAGACCTGTCCTCTGCCTTTGACATGGTCGACCATTCCCTCCTGCTACAAATCCTCTCCTCCCTTGGCATCACGGACCTGGCCCTCTCCTGGATCTCTTCATACCTCTCTGAACGGACATTCAGTGTCTCTCACTCCTGCACCACCTCCTCCTCCCACCCGCTCTCTGTTGGTGTCCCCCAGGGGTCAGTCCTGGGCCCACTCCTCTTCTCTATCTACACTCTTGGTCTGGGTCAGCTCATAGCCTCGCATGGCTTTAACTATCACCTGTACGCGGACGACACCCAGCTTTATATCTCCGGTCCTGATATTAACTCTCTTCTCTCCCGGATCCCAAAATGCCTATCATCCATTTCCTCCTTCTTCTCCTCACGTCGCTTAAAACTAAATATAGATAAAACAGAATTCATCATCTTTCCACCGTCCCTCTCTCTCCCTCCACCTGATCTCTCTATCACTGTTAATGGCCGCACCCTCTCACCAGCTCCACAAGTCCGCTGCCTTGGGATAACCTTTGACTCCTCTTTATCCTTCAAACCGCACATCCAAGCCCTCACCTCTGCTGCCGCCTCCACCTGAAAAATATTTCACGCATCCGCCCATTCCTCACCTCTGACACTACTAAAACGCTAGTCCACGCCCTCGTCATCTCCCGCCTTGACTACTGCAACATCCTTCTCTGTGGCCTCCCATCCAGCACCCTCGCTCCCCTCCAATCCATCCTTAACTCTGCTGCCCATCTGATTCACCTCTCTCCTCGCTACTCCTCTGCCTCTCCCCTCTGCCAATCCCTTCACTGGCTGCCCATTGCCCAACGAATTCAGTTCAAATTACTCACCCTGACCTACAAGGCTCTCCATAACCTCTCCCCTCCATACATCTCTGCCCTAATTCCAGATACCTCCCCTCACGCAATCTCCGCTCCTCACAGGACCTTCTCCTCTGCTCCCCTCTCATCAGCTCCTCACACAACCGTCTCCAAGACTTCTCCCGTGCTTCACCCAAACTTTGGAACTCCTTAACCCAAAACATCAGACTCTCCCCAACTTTCACCAGTTTCAAAAGCAACCTGAAAACCCATCTCTTCAGGATAGCCTACAACCCACACTAACCCCACCACCAGTACACCGGCCCACAAACATGTCTGCCCCACACCTTCTGTCTCTCCCCTTCTTCCTTGTAGATTGTAAGCCCTCACGGGCAGGGTCCTCTTTCCTCTCTGTTTCAGTTACTAGTCATTATTGTCACCATTGTAATTGTTCAACATTTGTTGTGTATGTAATTCCCCTTAAATGTACAGCGCTACATTTTGGGAAATTTAAAGGCGCTCTAAAATAAATAATAATAATAATAATAATAAAGTGTAAAATGCTGGTCACATTCTTCTTAAGAATCCGGACGGCATTTTTTATCGTCTTTTGATGGTTTTGGGGGACGGTTCTGTTCACGGTTTGCGGATTCGCCCATCTCCCTTTAACCGTTGAATAGCACAGCTTCTGCTACAAAACCAGGGAAGAAGATTGTGCATGTTACGAGTTGTTCAGAATACCGGCGGCATTAAGATCCGCCCAGTAGAAAATCGTGACAGTTTCCAGCCCCAGCCACAAGTGGCTGTTTCTCTGTGGTACTTTCAATAGGTAGAAACATGTTAATAGCCATCAGGTAGGCAGGGCTTGCCTTGGGTAGGAGGGACTAACACCCACTTACAAATACATTGAACTCATCTCTGGCAGAACAGGCTGCAAACTGCCGGATATCAGCTTACATTTTATAAAATAATATATTAATGCAAATTAAAAAAAAAAAAAAAAATCAATGCTTTCAAAATCTGCAATTGCGGATTTCAGTGAAGATCCACAGTGTTTCCACAACTAAAAACACGTTACAATAAAGTTCTGTAAGTAAATCTGCAACAGCAAATCCTCATCAAATCATGTGGATTTTCGTGCAGATTTGTTGCAGTTTGCAGTTGCAGATATGGTGAGGAATATATTTTTGCAAAATTTTTATAAAATCTATGCATTAAAAATGTACAATTGCAGATTTTGGTGCAGACCCACAGTGTTTCCCCAGCAATTCCACAACTAAAAACTTTAATTGCGAACCTTCTACCATCAGAAAGGGCATTGAAGATGAAACGTGGCTGGGTGTTTCAGCATGACGATGGTCCCAAGCACACCACCAGGGCAATGAAGGAGTGGCTTCGTAAGGTCCTGGATTGGCCAAGCCAGTCTCCAGATCTCAACCCCATAGAAAACCTTTGGAGGGAGTTGAAAGTCCGTGTTGCCCAGCGACAGCCCCAAAACATCACTGCTCTAGAGGAGATCTGTATGGAGGAATGGGCCAACATACCAGCAACATTGTGTGCCAACCTTGTGAAGACTTACAGAAAACGTTTGACCTCTGTCATTGCCAACAAAGGATATATAACAAAGTAATGAGATGAACTTTTGTTATTGACCAAATACTTATTTTCCACCATAATTTGCAAATAAATTCTTTCCAAATCAGACAATGTGATTTTCTGGATTTGTTTCCTCATTTTGTCTCATAGTGGAGGTCGATCTATGATGTCAATTACCAGCCTCTCTTATCTTTTTAAGTGGGAGAACTTGCACAATTCGTGGCTGACTAAATACTTTTTTCCCCACTGTATACCTACAGTGCTGTACAGTAAAATAACTGCAGAAAACGTAACTCACCTGCAGGTAAATGGAGTGTTATATTGTTACAGAAATCGGAGTGGCAGCACTCTGTCCTAGTGATGTTGTTTGAGCTGTGACAATAAACCTGAGCTTTCAGCTCAAGAAGCGAAATACAGGCTTTGGTGACTTCCTCTTTGCCATTTGTAAGCATCACCGACGTCCAACAAGCTCCTTCGGTTTGACAGGTATAGTTGGTGCTTTCACAGATCAGACACACACACTTGAGACCTTAAAATAGAAAAAGAAACTGTATTAGGATTTATGGTGATGATTAATAACTAGAGATGAGCGAGCAGTAAAAAGTTCTAGTTTGATTACAACCTCGAACCTTTGTGAGTTCAGTTTGAGGTTCTATTCGAACTCGAACCCTGTTAAAGTCAATGGGAGAAGATGTCCTGGTTAATTTTTGTACCTATACAGGTGAGGAGAAGCTGTAATTACCATCCATAACAGTAAACTGGATACGTGGAACAACTTAGTGAAGAAAACTCGGCTCTAAGAGTGACAGAAAAAAAGCCCCAAAAGCCCCTTTGACACATAGGAGATTTGGAGACTGTGTGTTCTACAATTACTGAACCCCAAAAACTTCAAAAACTGAACTTTTGGGCACGGAGTATGATTTAGCAAATCCAAGCACTCTGTATAATATATATCCATGTATATGAGAGTTAGGCATTATGTGAACCTGCAAATGTCACCAAATAACAGCTTCTGGGTGTGGGAGAGATGCAGCCAGCAATACCAAACTCCCTAACTATTGCTGTCTATGGAGAGGAAAATGCTATCTAACAAACTAAGAGCTGAAAATGGCATTCACAAGGCAATACATTGAAATATATATAACATGGTCATGTGATTTTAGCAGCTCCTCTGTGCTCTGTACTGATTGGATGGCCGCCAAAAGTGCAGAGAGCCGCTGAAAACGCGACTGAAAATGGCTTTTCGAATTAGAACTAGAACTTTACTCGAACGAACAGTAAAATGTTCGGTTCGAGTTCTAAAAATTCAAGGAGTTTTAATAGAACTTAACTTTTCAAGAACAGTTCGACCAACGCTATTAATAACATTTAGGCACAGCCACAATAATCATCCTAGACACTTCCCAAGGAAAGAACAATTTAACATTACTCAGATAACTAGTGTTGCATTTCAGATTTGGGTTCAAAGTCAAATTCGACCTAAATTTGAGTACTTTGGTTGAGGTCAGCCAAAATTAATATTTGGTGAAAAAAAAAATCAGCTGGAACCATAACCTTAACCCTAAGATAGCGTTAAGGCTAGGATTGGCCTGAAAAGGCCTTAGTGACACAGCAACATTTTTTGTTTTTGCCTTCCTGAGTTTCAACAGTCTTTTTTTTTTTAATTGACACAGCTGTATGATGACTTGTTTTATGCAGTAGAAGTTATGTTTCTGGGGGGCGTAGTTTAAGTTTACAAATAAATTACTGCGGTATTTGTTTAAAAATCTTTTTACAGCATGAACATAAAAATACATTCTGCATTTTTTTTTTACACCATTCTCATTTCACACTAAATAGTCTGTTGGACTAATTCTTCAGATTATTACATGCAGATACCTAATACGTGTATAGGTAGTGGTTCAAAAATTGGTGTAAGAAAGAGGGATTTGGGCTTTTGGAGAACTGGACTGACTTCTGTCTTGGCTACAGACTCTTTGCTAAGGACAGACTGCGCTTAAATGGGGAGGGTGCAGCTGTATTGGGGGCCAAAATGGCCAGGAAGTTGGAGGAATATTTAACCCCTTCCCGACATAGGACGTATGCATACGCCCTAGCGGGAAGTGCGTTCGCGCATACGTCCTGGCGATTGCGCGGGCTTGCGGGCGAGCCGCGCACGATCGCGACATGGGACCAGCGGTAAATTACCGCTGGCCGCATGCCGTATCACCCGTGGCCGGAGTGAGCTCCGGCCGCGGGTGATTAACACTTCATTACCGCAGCCTGTCATTGGTTGCGATAATGAAGCCGCAGGCAGGAGGAGTGAGCTCCTCCTGCCTGCTCCCGTCGGCTGCCGCACTGTAGTGCGGCACCGATCTCCTGTCAGATGACCCCGGGAAGTGAACAGCACTTCCCGGGTTCATCTGTGACGTCACCATGCCCGCAATGCATTGTGGGCTTGGTGACAGGCAGTTGTCATGGCGACCAGTACACAGTACTAGTACTGTGTCCTGGCCTGCCTTCTAACAGCAATCTGATGATTGCTGTTAGAAGAAAAAGTAAAGAAAAGTGTAAAAATTTAAAAATAAATGTTAAAATTGAAAAAAAAGTAAAACACATAAAAAATAAAATAAAAACACGTACACCGCCCTTTTCCCCTTTACAAACGCCAATCGCCCCAAAAAAGATAAAAAATAAAGTACCCATATTTGGTATCGACGCGTGCGTAACAACCTGCCCTATAAAGATGTCACATTAATTAACCCGCACGGTAAACACCGTAAAAAAAATAGATAAAAAACAGTCACAGATTTGCGTTTTTTGTTCATCCCGCAGCACATAAAATGGAATAAAAAGCGATCAAAAACTCATATAAACCCCAAAGTTGTACCAATTAAAACGTCCATTCATCCCGCAAAAAAAGTCCTTACACAGCTCTGTATACGGAAAAATAAAAAAGTTATGGCTCTCAGAAGACAGCGATGCATAAATATTGTTTTACACAATAAAACACTTTTTTTTTTTTTTATAGAGTGCTTCAAATAAAAAAAAAAATATATAAATTGGGTATCGCCGTAATCGTATTGACCCAGAGAGTAAATCTAACTTGTCATGGATACTGCGCGATGAGCGCTGTTAAAAATAAAAATAAAAAACACTACTAGGATTCCAGTATTTTCTTCACCCTTCCTTCCAAAAATGGATTTAAAACTGATCAAAAAGTTTTGGCCCCCAAAAAATTATACCAGTAAAAACGTCAACTCATCCCGCAAAAAGCAAGACCCAACACAGCTCCGTACACTTAAAAATAAAAAAGTTATGGCTCTCAGACTATGGCGATGCAAAAACGTGTTTTCCTTTTTGAATAAAAGTGTTTTTATTGTGTAAAAGCAGTAAAACCTATAAAAAAAAATACAAGTTGGGTATCGTTGTAATTGTATTGACCTGCTGAGTAAAACTAGTATGTCATTTATACCACATGGTGACCGCTGTAAAAAATTAAAATAAAAAACACTACCGGGAATGTTGTATTTTGTTCAAAATGCCTCACAAAAATCTTAATAAAAAGTGATCAAAACATCATATGCACCCCATAATGGTACTAATAAAAACCTCAACTCATCCCGCAAAAAACAAGCCCATAATCAGCTCCGTGCACAGAAAAATAAAAAAGTTATGGCTGTCAGAATAGGACAACATAAAAACGCAATTTCTTATAGACCTAATTCTATTGCGTAAAATTAATAAAACATAAAAAACTATATAAAATTTATATCATTGCAATTGTACCGACCCCTGTCTCTTATCCCGTACGACGAACACTGTAAAAATGAAGCCAAAAAAACCAATGGCGCAACTGCGTTTTTTCCTCCCATTTTCATAGCCCAATACTAAAAAATACTATGGACCACCTGTACACCTAAAATGCACAGTACACCCCTAGATGAGATCCCTGAGGGGTGTTGAATCCAAAATGGGGCGACTTCTGGAAGGTTTCACCTGTTCTGGTACTTTGGGGGCTTTGCAAATGCGACATGGCCCCACCAAAATCTACGTTCCAAAAGCTAAATAACACTCCCTTCCTTGTATGCCCTGCCATGCTCCCAAACAACAGTTTACACCCACATGTAGGGTATGGCCGAACTTGGAAGAAAATGCGCAACAAAATTTGGGATGCTTTTTTTCCAGGATTCCTTGTAAAAATTCAACATTTTCAGCTAAAATTGCAGATTGTTGGAAAAAAAAAATTCATTTTCCCAGCCTAACGCTAAAAAATTTTGTGAAACATCTGTGGGAGGTTAATATACTCACTACACCCCTTGATATATTCCTTAAGGGGTGTAGTCTCCAATATGGGGTCTTTTTAGGGGTGTTTATTAAGTTTTAGCCCCGTAGGGTGTCCGCAAACCTGAAATGGCGCCTAAATAAAATTGTAATGAAAATGAGACCCCAGAGTCCAGTAGGTGCTCCTCCTATTCTGGGGCTTGTGGTTGAGCCAAATAGCGCACTAGGGCCACATATGGGATATCTCTGAAAACAGCAGAATCTGGGGAATCAATATTAAGTTGCATTTCCCTGATCACATCTACCGAGTTCTTGTGAATAATGGCTGAAAATTGAAAATCTGCAAAAAAAAGTGAAATTTTAAATTTCTCCTCCACTTTGCTTTAATTCCTGTGAAACACCTAAGGGGCTAATAAACTTCCTAAATGCTGTTTTGAATACTTTAAGGGATGTAGTTTCTTATATGAGGTCATTTATGGGAGTATCTAACACAGGCCAATCAAAATCACATTAGAACTGGACTGGTCCCTAAAATAAATGTATATTGCAAATTTTCTTGAAAATGTGAAAATTACTACTAAATTTCTAAGCCCCCTAATATCATAAATAAAAAAAAGACATTTAAAAAAAGATGCCAAACTACAGAAGACATATGGTAGATGCTAGTTATATTTTGAGTGGAATAACTATCTGTCTTACATGCAGAAATTTTTTGGTAAAATGTTCAAATTTTTCACGATACTTTGATATTTTTCACAAATAAAGGACTTTTTGGACCAAAATTTCTTACTGTCTTAAAGCACAATGTGTCACGAGAAAACAATCTTTGAATCACATAGGTTAAAATGTCAAAAAGTTATGCTCACATAAAGTGATACATGGCAGATTGACAAAATGGGGCTCTGTCAGAGAGGCCAAAACTGGCTCCGGCGGTAAGGGGTTAAACTAGGGACTAGGGGGGAGGGCAACTACACATGTAGCGTGCAAGATAGTGAAGATAGAGACCTGGGAATTAGTAATAAAATGGGGTGGAGTGGAGGGAGGGGGTAGTAATAGTTAATAAGGACAAGGTTTAAAGATTGAAAACCAAAAAATCTCTAAATTGCAGCTGATCAATGCCAGAAGTCTCACCAACAAAATACATTAATTAGAATTACTTATTGCTGTAGAAAAGTATGACATAGTGGTGATTACTGAGACGTTGCTGGACGAGAGCTACAATTGGGCAGATAACCTATAGGGTTAGAGTTTATTTAGGAGAGATCGTGGACACCGGAAGGGAGGAGACGTATGTCTCTATGTAAAATCCTGTCTGAAGCCAACATTGCGGGAAGATATAGATACAGGAAATAAGCATGTGGAGTCATTATGGGTAGATATACATGGGAGTAATAACAATGATACAATTATATTTGGGGTCTGCTATAGGCCACTAAATATAACAGAACTCGTGGAAGACGTACTCCTCCGGCAAATAGATGAGGCTGCTAATCACAATGAGGTTATTAATATGGGCGACTTTAACTACCCAAACCTAAATAGGGAAACTGAAACCTGTAGCTCTCATAAAGAAAACAGGTTTTTGTTAATAACTCAAGATAATTACCTTTCCCAAATGGTGCAGCAGTCGACTAGAGGTAAGGTCCTACTGGACTTAATATTGACTTAATATTGAATAACCAACCTGGCAGAGTAACAGAGGTACAGGTTGGGGGCACCTAGGAAATAGTGAGCAAAATATAATAAATTTCCATTTATTGTTTTCGTCGAGGAGCCACAAAAACACTGAATTTCAGGAAAGGTAATTGTATTCTGTTTAGAGAGGCTCTAAACCGCATTGACTGGGACAAAGTGTTTAAAAATAAAAGAACAGATAATAAATGGGATATCTTTAAAAACATATTAAGTGCCAACAGTGAGAGATACAGACCTTATGGGAAAAAAATGATTAGAAACAGAAAAAAAACTATGTGGATCAACAGAGATATAGAGGAGGCAATAAATAACAAAAAGAAAGTGTTTCAGCTACTTAAACAGGAGGGCAGTGAGACGGGACTAAAAAACTATAAGGAAAAATATAAAATATGTAAAATAATGATAAAGGTATCAAAGCTGGAAACAGAAAGGCTGATTGCCAAAGAGAGTAGAACTAGTCCCAAAATATTTTTTAACGATATAAATAGTAAAAAGATTAAAACGGAAAATGTTGGCCCTTTGAAAAGTAGTGAGGGAGGTATTGTAGAGGGCGATGAGGAGAAAACAAACCTATTAAACAATTTCTTCTCCACCGTATTTACCGAGGAAAATGACCTTCCTGCTCATGAGCACAAGGATGAGGTGAACTCCACCTTAAATGTTTTCTGTCTAACCCAGGAAGAATTGCAGCTCTGCCTTAAGAAAATTAAAATCGACACATCTCCTAAGAAAAATAGCTAATGTGGTAGACAGGCATCTATTCTTAATATTTATGGACTGTATAATAACGGGGTATGTCCCAAAGGATTGGCGCCTAGCAAATGTGGTGCCAATATTTAAAAGGGGTCAAAAAGGGATCCTGGGAAACTGCAGGCCAGTAAGTTTAACTTCTGTTGTAGGTAAAATATTTGAAGGTTTTCTAACAGATGCTATACTAGAGTATCTCACTGAAAATAAATGTATAACGCCATTCCAGCATGGGTTTATGAAGGATCGGTCGTGTCAAACTAATCTCATCAGCTTCTATGAGGAAGTCAGTGCTAGACTGGATCAGGGTGAGACATTGGATGTCATGTATCTAGATTTTTCTAAAGCATTTGATACGGTGCCACATAAAAGGTTGGTAAGTAAAATGAGAATGCTTGGACTGTTTGCAAGTGGGTAAGTAACTGGCTCAGTGATAGAAAACAAAGGATGGTGATTAATGGTACATACTCAGACTGGATTCCTGTTACTAGTGGGGTACCATAAGGGTCAGTATTTGGCCAAATTCTCTTTAATATATTCATTAATGATCTAACACAGGGATTGCAAAGTAAAATATCAATCTGTGCAGATGATACTAAGCTCTGTAAAGTAATCAACACAATAGAGGATAATGTTTTATTACAAAGGGATCTGGATAGGTTGGAGGCCTGGGCAGAGAAATGGCAGATTTAACACAGGTAAATGCAAGGTTATTTACATGGGAAGGAAAAATCCATTACATGACTACTTGTTAAACGGGAAAACCCTGGGAAAAGGTGACCTGGAGAAGAACTTGGGAATCCTGGTGGACAGTAAACTTAATTGTAGCAACCATTGTCAGGCAGCAGCTGCCAAGGCAAACAGGATCATGGGGTGTATTAAAAGGAGCATTAATGCACACGATGAGAATATCATTCCACCATTTTGTAAGTCACTGGTTAGACCACACATGGAATATTGTGGACAATTTTGGGCACCAGTTCACAGAAAAGACATTGTAGAGCTTGAACAGGTCCAAAGGCGGGCAACAAAAATTAATAAAAGGACTGGGTGGACTGCAATACCCAGAAAGATTAGCAAGATTATGGTTATATAGTTTAGAGAAAAGACGGCTTCGGGGGGACATAATAAATATGTATAAATATGTTAAAGGTCAATATAGAGATCTCTCTCAAGATTTATTTATTCCCAGGACTTTATCTGACTTTTTTTCTCCTCACAAACTATGTGTAGGGGTTTTTTTTGTGTAACGAATGCACAATAATTTTTTATTATATATTTATTTTTATGCTTTTATGATTGATTGTATGATTTCATTTATTTTTTCTACACTTTTTTTTTTTTTACTTTTTTTATCCAATTAAGGGATAACTATTTAACACTTTTTTTTGGGGGGTAATGTATTAACACAAGTGAATATGCTAATACATTACCTTCTGTGTCAGTATGACACAGGCTGCAGTCAGGGCAGCACACAGACTTACTATACAGACAGCCCAGGGACTTCTCTAGGTCCCCAGGGCTGACTGTACAGACATTCCCCGGGATCCATCAGGTTACTGGGCGTCCCATTTACCTGATGGAGCAGTGGAACGCCCTTTTGACTAAGCCGCAGTTACTGATCGCAGCAATCAAAGGGATAAGCGGCGGAGATTAGGGGTTTACTCCACTTCCCGACGTTTACAGAGACTGCTTTAGGACGGAGCTTTAAACTACAGCTTTGGTCCTAGCACAGTAATGGTGCTGGGAGCTGCAAAACCCATCTGCCTGCAGCGACGTCAAACCCTTAAGGGGTTAAGAAGTTTTAGTAGGTTAACTTACTGGTCTGGTGACACAACATCTCACCCAACGTCACTTCCAATTTCTTTATTATAGGCCTAATGTTATAGTTACTGGTTACAACATCAGATGTCATATCCGATATCGCTTGCTGCTACTAATGCATTAGGCTTATAATGAAGTAACCAGCGCCGTCTTAACAGCATTATGGGCCCTTGGACACAGCAGAGAACAGGCCTCTGCCCAAATACATGATATCACACCAGGCCAAGCCTCTAAATAACCCCAAGCACACCTATATCATCATGCCACCTATGGTGGGACAACCCACTGAAATTTTTTAGGCAGCCAACAAGACTAATTGGTAGGGCAGGGAGCCGATGGCTTCCAGCTCCACTATGATTTTTAGCTGTGTGCACATCCTACGAACATCCTACAAATACCCTAATGGCCCGTTTACACGGCACTGGAGAAATACCAGTCGGTTTATCCGAACGGTATTTGTCCGGTTTTTGTGCCGTGCAGACGGCCGCGGGAGGATGGCTTTTCTCTGCATTTTCTCCCTCTTCGCATTCACTTGTTCATATTCCGTCCGAAAACCAAATGGAAGAATGAGCATGTAGAACGTTTTTCGGGCGGCCGTTGGTCTGAAAAACCGCCGGGCGGAAAACCCATACAGTGGGGACTGCTGCACGGGTTTTCCATAGAGCCCCATGTAAAAGTTTGCGGGCAGTTTTTCTGGCCGCAAACAGGTGCCGTGGGGACATGGCCTAACAGTTATATCAGCAGCACTGATCAAGAGATCTAGGAAATAAGCCATGGTTTCCTGAGACATACATTCACCACATAGGGCCTGGGACAACTGCCTATTGTGCCCAATGGAATGGATGGCCCGGGAAGTAACCAGAGGACACATCGAACTGAAAGTTTGGCCGAGACAGGAGCATCATGTTGCTGGATTGGTAAACTAACCCCCGAAAATCCCTTAAACAACCCTAACTCTAACCCTAATTTAGAATTAGGTTTATGGTTGTAGTTATGGTTAAGAACAGGGATAGGATAAGAGAAATATTTGTGTTCCAATTATCCATAACCCAAGTTTTTTCATGTGTTCAGTCAAACCTATGACAAACTGAACAGGGCCTTATTCAAGCAACACTACAAACAACATTCAAAGTACCAAGAAAGAACAAGCTGCTAAAAATGGCTTTATAGCATAATACACCAAGATGGGTGCTTTCTTCAATGCCCCTTATCACAACAACCCCCTCTTTTCTGTTAAGTAGTGTACTTACATGCTTATGACCTGATAAGAGAAGGTGAGGAGGGGGTATGACAAGTACTCTGAGCTCATTACTGTAGGAGCTTAAGAGCCTTTTACACAGGGTAATCATTGTCTGAACAAACGTTGCAGGAACATTCGTTCCCAATAACATCTTTTATGCGGTGGTAAAAATCTCAATTTGTCGGCAGCACATCTGCTTGGGGGATATGCTGTGGTCACACATATGTCTATAGGCATAGGAGTTTAATTTAATGATTTCAAGAACAGTTGTTCGTTCACAAAACCCAAATAATCGTCCACTGAAAGTACATGAGCTCTGATAGACTTCCTATGTCATCAGTTGGAGCTCAATAAATGGGTATTCCCATCATGGAAAGTAGGACTTCACAGCTTTCTGCTGGAGCGATAGAGGACAGAGAGATGGACGCTCAGGTGCACTTCTCTCCAGGGCCATCTTTTCCATTGGGCACACTAGGCAGTTGCCCGGGGGGGCCCCACAATTATGGGGGCCCCAGGTGGTGTATATATATGCCCCAGGAACACAAAAAACAAAACCATGGTGGAGAAGGGAGCCAAAGGATCCCTGCCCTGCCAATTAGTCTTGTAGGCTGCAGGCTGCCAGTGTCCAGACATACAGTAAGTGGCTTGATAATATGGGTGTGCTTGGGGGGGCTTGAGGCATGGCAAAGTGTGATGTCGTGTATTTGGTCAGGGCCTACTGCTCTGCTATGCCCGGGAGCCCATAATGCTGTTAAGACAACTCTACTTCTCTCGGATCACTTGTATAAGGGTTCTCAGTACAACTGTGCACACATTCTTGTCTTTACTCACTTAAATCCCAGAGAAGTGAATGGAGAGAGCAGCTATGTAAAATCCTATTTTCTCAGCTGGAAATACACTTATATGGCAGAGACTATGCCCATGTAACAGGACCCTTGCTACATACTGTTCTACATTGAACACAGTAATAAAATATACCGTGCTCCCTCAAGTTACAGTGACCCCGGGATACAATATTTCCAGCATACAATGATCTTTCCTGGGACGTTATATCTTGAAACCACACTCGCCATACAATGTCACAGACGCTGCTGATCTGCGGCATATGTGATTGATTGTAGATCCAGACAGTTATCATGAATATTTTATTATAAAACATCTGCATTAGTGAAGTGCATGCAGTGATTGGGGGTCTAGTAGCACCTCTCTACAGTACAGTGTGATACTACATGTCCTGTACTGCTCTTACATGTATAAGTGAGGTGCATGCAGTGATTGATGGTCTAGTAGCGCCTCTCTACAGTACAGTGCGGTACTACATGTTCTGTACTGCTCTTACATGTATTAGTGAGGCGCATGCAGTGATTGATGGTCTAGTAGCGCCTCTCTACAGTACAGTGCGGTACTACATGTCCTCTGCTGCTCTTACATGTATTACTGAAGTGCATGGAGTGATTGGTGGTCTATAGCACCTCCCTACCATACGGTGCGGTACCACATGTTCTGTACCAATCTAATATGTATTAGTGCAGTACATGCAGTAACTAGCGGTCTAGTAGTGGCGCCTCTACAGTACAGTGTGGTACTACATGTCCTCTACTGCTCTTACATATATTAGTGCAGCGCATGCAGTGATTTGCGGTCCTTAGCGCCTCTCTACAGTACAGTGCGGTACTACATGTCCTGTACTGCTCTTACATGTATTAGTCAGGTACATGCAGTACATTGGTGGTATAGTAGCGCCTCTCTACAGTACAGTGCAGTACTACATGTCCTGTACTGCTCTTAAATGTATTAGTCAGGTACATGCAGTACATTGGTGGTATAGTAGCGCCTCTCTACAGTAGAGCACGGTACTTCATGCCCTGTACTACTTGGGACAGGATGATCAGCTCATTTTTGGCACCAGGTGAGAGCGACTTCAATAAAAAAATTTCTGATACTCAAAAGTTCCTGTCCTCAAAATAAAATAAAAATAATTCCAGCTTCCGGCAGCTCTTTCTGGCTGTTATATTAAAGACTTTATTTGGATTAGTTATCTGCTTAATTTTCCTTTATTCTTCATTTCGCATTATGTTAAATGACATTTTTGGGCTTCAGAACCGATGACCAGTTTTTCATAGAGATAAGGTTTCAACATTCAGTGCACACAATTATGGACCTAAAAATGAAAAGTAGATATTCGCTTTTTAGGGAACCTATCATATGGTTTATGCCACGTTATCTGAGAGCAGGGTGTTAGAGAAGGAGGGAAGCTGAGCTTTGTGATAGGTTTATATGATTTGAAGATGAATCTCTGAATAAAAAGCAGGGAAAATCTTAAAAGTGAAACTAAAAGTACTGCTGACCATGCCCACATGAAGTGAGTGACAGCTTCCACTTCATAAGTAAGTGTACAGAGCAAATTGTCAATCAGTGGGTGGTGTAAGCAGGACTTGCATTGTTACTTAAAGGGATGTTCACAAGAAGGAACATCTGCTTTACCAGTTAGCTCATAGCTAGCTAAAATGGATATGTCAGGAGAGCTCACACAGACATAAATGGGGGAATGCCGGCAAGTGCACCCATCTGTCCATTCTCTGACTCTTAGTGAGCTACAAGCTGGACTCAAAGAGGATTTTATGAGATGATAAAACCCCTTTAAAGAACAATCCCCCAATAAATAAATATCATCACCAACTAAAATCCCTGATGTCAAAATTGCAGCTGGTGTCTTCCGAATCTGAGACACCTTGTAAAAACCAGGGCCGTGGAGTCGGAGTCGGTGCCTATTTTGCAGGAGTCGGAGTCGTCATAAAAGGGACAGACTCCGACTCCCAAAATATATAATTAGTTGGTCCAGTTAGTTTGATGCAGTGCAAAGAACAAGAGGAATTGGGTCCGGCCAGTGCTACTGCTCCCATAACTTCAGCTTTCTCACATGAGGAGTGTAATTGATGACATGGAGCAGGCAAAGCGCTGCCACAGGGGAAAAGATTCCGCTCCTATGGCAAACAGATTTCCGCAAAATATTTCACCTGTTTTCAAAGAAGTAGAAGAGTCCAACCATTCATCAAAACTGACTGTGGCTGAGGCAATTACTTTATACCCTGACATTGTTAGAGATGTTGCCCCTGTGGTCACCACTTTGCCCCAACCCAAGTTAGTGTAGAGAGGCCGTTCTGTAGCCTGGAAATCATGAGATCAGATGTGAGGTCATGTATGCAGGATCTGATGGAGGCAATACTATTTCTCAGAACAAATTCAGAGACTCCACAAATGTTCCTGCAGTGTTTTGCATATTTCCAATTTTTTGTGTTCTAAAGTCGTGTCCAATAAATATATTTTACACTGACAAGCAAAATAGTAATGTTTTGAACTTGTGACTTTCAGGCTCCATATCTCACCATCCACTACAGTTTTGTACATGTGGCTGCTGTAATTTTATAAACAGTCATCTTACCTATCTTATACATAAATGTGACTTGCAAGTATTTAGCATCTGCTTAGTTCTGTAGATTCTTTCTTGTAACTGCATTGTTACTGTTTTGCTCCTAAAAATCAAAATGTTAATTTTTATTATTTTGTGAGTATTTGGTAAATCCACCAATGGCTTTCAGCTCTGCCTGAATCTTTCTGGGCTCTGAATCAGATTTAAGCATATCTTGACCAAAATCTGATCCCAGGTCTCTTCTACACATTCCCAATGTTGGTGCAGACTGGACTTGGATACAAATACAGCTTTTTCTTCAACTCTACCCACAAGTGTTCAAAAGATCAAAACATTGTTACCCTTTTGCTTCTCAGTGTCTGTTCTACCTAAATAGCTTGTTTATTGCATCATAAGGTGATAAACAGCCTGATGGGACCATTTTACTACAGTAAAGTTATCACTTAAACATGCGCCGTGTATGAGGGAGTCGGAGGTTTGGGAAACTGAGGAGTCGGAGTCGGGGCTTTGGCTTGCCGACTCCACAGCCCTGGACAACAACTCTATAACAGTTTCCACATGGATTCTCACCCAGCCGTCCCAGGCTCCAAGACACTAACAATGCTTCCCTTCATACATTTTATACATATTATGACTGGAGGACAAACGAATAACAGAGTAAATATTGAGGTCTCATCATTAAGATCTTTTTACAAGCAGGAACCAGAAGTGAAGCAGCTTGTTGTATTAATCCTCTGCCACACCCTGTATGGAAAACCCAGAAATGTCACTCACAAAAGTCGTTATAGAACACATTTGACACACGAGGCCTGTTCTCACTACAGGCGGGCTGCTTGAATAGCTATTAACAACTGTCTGTTAGGCTAAAGCATTCAGAGCTGCGATCCTCAGGTCAGAGACATTTACAACCAAAGTGGGTCAATGTCATCCACAAGGACAACTGGAGGAGCCTTTAGGTTGTGACAATGATAAAAAAAAAAAAACCTAAGGCTGCATTCACACAGTACAGGACAAATACCGGCCGGTATTTGTCCTGTTTTGCGCCCGTCCCACGGCGGCGCGGTAGGGGGGGGGATTCTGCATGAGGGAGAACAGCCCTCCCCCTCATTGAGAGTGTTCATATTCCGTCCGAGAAACCGGACGGAAGAATGAACATGCTCAATGTTTTTGAGCGGACCGCCGGCGGCAAAACCCCCAGACGGAAAACCCGTGCAGTGGGGACTGCTGCACAGGTTTTCCATAGAGCACCATTGTGCTCATTTTCGGCCGGTTTTTCAGGCGGTCTGAAAAACCGCAAACCGGCTGAAAAACCGTCCGAAAACCCGTGCCGTGTGGACATGCCCTAAGGATGCTTTCACACAGCGCAGTTTTGGTGCAGTTTTAACTGTGTTCCAATTACCTGCCTTTATTACCAGCAAGCTTCTTTCACTTATCTATCTTATCTGTTTGGAAAGTGAGTAATCCATTAGGGTGCCTTCACACAGTGCATTTTTGGTGCATTTTCCATGATTTTTTTAATGCGTTTTTTGTGCAAGAAGGCACAGTAATTAATGCTGTACATTGCTGCACAATAAAATGGCAAAAATTGTGATTTTACCGCGATTTTTGTCACGATTTTTGTGCAGCAATGTACAGCGTTAATTGCTGTGCCTTCCTGCACAAAAAACACATCAAAAACACACCAAAAACGCAGTGTGTGAAAGCACCCTTAGTGTGTTTGTATCCACAAGAATTCAAACACAGTAATTGATGACTTACTTGAAACACCTTTCTGAACAATTTAGACAACTGAAAGAAGCTTGCTGCTAATAAAGGCAGTTTAATTGGAACACAGTTAAAACTGCTCCAAAACTGCGCTGTGTGAAAGCTCCCTAAAGAATCCGCATGCCATTCACCATGTCCATGACACCTTCATCCACCCATACAAATTGCAACAAAAGTTTAGAGTTATTTAATAAGATCCTGACTGGGTCACTTACCCCCCTTCCTTACGGGGCACATTTTCATATCTCTTACTACACTGGGGTTTTAACGCTATAACAATTTCTCACGATCATTTATGCTACTAATTTTTTCCCTGTTTTTTTGTGCTACATAAGGCTTTATTTTTAGCTAATCTTTACATTGGATTTATATACATACATCAGACCCAGTTATATAAATACATTTATGAATATAAGGGGAAATGGTAAATATGGAAAAAAAAATAAAGTTGTTCACATTTTTTATAGCAAAAATTAGCCCACAAATAAGTTTTGTAATTACATCATTTTTCCATTAAGGACATTTCAATATAAGTGATATGTAGTTTTAAGGTCTTCTGAGGCTGAGCTGAAAGCTGCAGTTTGGGCTGTTTTATTTATATTTTTATTTATTGTGCTTATTTAACTATTTTTAGTTAAATAAACACTTCCTCTGTAAGGGTATGTTCACACGGCTTAAATTGCAGCGTATTTCACGTTCATTACGCCGCGTATTGCGCTTTATACGCGTCGAAATGCGCACCGCAATTACGGTAATCCTTAGCTCTCATAGAGACCTATGGATTACGTGTCATCTCCCCGCACGTACAATACGAGAGGAAAGAATTGATATGTCGATTGTTAGCGGCACCTGGCCGGCCCCTCCGTGCTTTGGTATTACACGCTGATTAGCGCGTGGTTGAAAAAAACATGGTGTATTGTTGCGCGTACTATACGTGCCGCAATAAGCCGTGTGAATATACCCTAATTGGGGGCTGATGATTATCCCCAGTTACAGGGGAAATACTGCCCACTTAACAGCCAGGCTGATGTGGATCTGATAAAGTCCTGCAGTTCCTGCAGTTACTGACCCTCAATGATCACCGGTGCCAGGAAACCAGAAAGCCCTCCGTCCGGAGCGTTCAGAGGCATGTCTGTGCAGTCTGTTAGCGGAGAACAACATCACCGGCACCCTGCTCTGCTATTTGGCCTAGTAGGTCTAAGGCCCTAAGCTTTATGCTAGGTCTACACTGCATATGACAAAATACCATATCCATATCTTCCTTCTTCTCCTCCCGCCTCCTAAAACTAAATGTGGAGAAAACTGAATTTATCATTTTCCCACCATCCCATTCTATCCCCCCACCCGATCTCTCTATCACTGTCAATGGCTATACTCTCTCACCAGCTCGACAGGTCCGCTGCCTTGGGATAACCTTTGACTCCAATCTGACCTTCAAACCGCACATCCAAACCCTTGCCTCTGCCTCCTGCCTCCACCTGGAAAAAAAACTCCCGAATCCGCTCATTCCTTAACTCTAAAAGCACAAAAATGCTGGTCCATGCCCTTGTCATTTCCCACCTAGACTACTGCAACATTCTAGCACTCTCGCTGCCCTCCAAACCATCCTTCACTCTGCCGCCCGTCTGATTCACCTCTCTCCTCGCTACTCCCCTGCCTCTCCCCTCTGCCAATCCCTTCACTGGCTACTCACTGCCCAGCAAATCCAGTTCAAGTAAGTAACCTTGACCTACAAGGCTCTCCATGACCTCTCCCTTCCATACATATCTGCCTTAATCTCCAGATACTTCCCCTCACGCAATCTCCGCTCCTCACAGGACCTTCTCCTCTGCTCTCCCCTTATCAGCTCCTCACACAACCGTCTCCAAGACTTCTCCCGTGCTTCACCCACACTCTGGAACTCACTGCCTCAACACCTCAGACTCTCCCCCACTCTCACTTGCCTCAAACGTAACCTGAAAACCCATCTCTTCAGGATAGCCTATAGCCAACAATAACCCCGTTGCACTACTCCACCACACAAACATGTCTGCCCCTCAACTTCTGTCTCTTCCCACCTTCCTTGTAGATTGTAAGCCCTCACGGGCAGGGACCTCTCTCTTTCTGTACCAGTTGTTAGTCATTTAGTGTCACTTTGTAATTGTTTAACCAATGTTATTTATGTACCTGCCTCAAATGTACAGCGCTCTAAAATATATAATAATAATAATACCGTCCGAAATCCTACAGCATTTTGCCAATACTGAACCACGGCAGGACCGCGTTTTTTGGTGCAGATTTGAGCAAAAGTCGCAGTCAGTTTACGGAATAGCCGTCGGCTCCATACATACATGGAATGGAACTGACCCGCAGAATACAAATAAAATGCCAATTATACTGCACAGTGATCTCCATAAAAATGCAACCACCCAAAAATGTCACAATTGCATTTTTTTCCCATTCTACCCAACACCAAATTTTTGGGGGGTTTCCCAGTTCATCATATAATACAGTAAATGATCCCAATAAAACTACAACTAATGCTCATACATTACACTCTGTATCAGTATGACACAGGCTGCTTTCAGTGCAACACATAGTGTGCCCTGACTGCAGCCTTGTTACACAGACAGCCCTAGGGCTACTCCAGGTCCCCAGGGCTGACTGTACAGACATTTCCCGGGCTCCATCGGGTAACTGGGCAATCCCTTTTGATTCTAAAAGCAATTGGTCACACATGATTTTATTTAGTGGTATCAGAGTACAGGGGGCTGAATATATATGCATGCAACACTTTTCAGTTATCTAATTTGCAAAAATTAGAAAAAGCATGTATCATTTTCTTTACACTTGACAAATACTTGCTACTTTGAGTTGCTCTATCACATAACATACCAATAAAATACATTTAAGTTTGTGGAACGCTTAAAAATGAGAAACAGTTCAAGGGGTAGAAAGACCTTTGCAGGCCACTGTAGGAGTTTCTAAGATTGGGAAAAAGCACCATGGGCTGTGTCTGGTATTACATAACCTGCCTTGACTCTGCAATCTACCCATTACTTTACTGATGCAGTTCTTTGTGTTTGTGCCACGTTCATTTTATTCCCCTGCCTTCAACAGCCATAACTTTTTTATTTCTCCGGTCACATGTAAGAAGCATCGATCGGCAACAGTCAAATTACCCCTGATGTTCATCAAATAATACAACATGGGATGCAATGGTATGCATAAATCATATATTGGTGGTGCCAGGGCCATCTTTTCCATTGGGCATACTAGGCAGTTGCCCGGGGCCCCACAAGTATAGGGGTCCCAAGAGGTGTATGTGTGTCCCAGGAATACAAGAAACATACCCGGATCCCATGGTTGACTTTGCTTATTTAACGGTTTGTGTGTTTTTAGAATGTGCAAACAAATAAAAACTATGGTGGAGAAAGGAGCCAAAGGCTTCCCGCCCAGCCAAATAATCTTGTAGGCTGCCGGTGTCCAGACATAAGTGGCATGATAATATGGATGTGCTTGGGGGTGGGAGGCTGGAGGCATGGCCAAGTGTGATGTCATGCATGTGGGCAGGGCCCATTGCAGTGTTATGCCCCGGGGCCCATAATTCTGTTGAGACGGCTCTGGGTGGTGCTCAGCAATATAGAAGACACATAAAAGATTCGGATTATTATCCTTCTTCAGCCTGGAATCTTTTATGTGACCGACTGCCTTTAGAATCAGAGGAGGTTCCTCAGTGACCTAATGAAGCCCGGGGAATGTCTGTACAATCAGTCCTGGGGACCTAGAGTAGCCCCAGGGCTGTATGTATAGCAAGTCTGCAATCAGGGCACGCTGTGTGTTGCCCTGAACCAGCCTGTGTCATACTGACACAGGGTGTAATGTATTAGCATACAGGAGTGTACAGGAGTATGCT
This sequence comes from Phyllomedusa bahiana, assembly GCA_025379985.1. Lineage (NCBI taxonomy): Eukaryota > Metazoa > Chordata > Amphibia > Anura > Hylidae > Phyllomedusa > Phyllomedusa bahiana. The sequence goes on from JAODAL010005311.1 coordinate 57,326, forward strand.
AATACATTATAAAGTATTAAGTGTAAATATTTAATTAAAAAAATTATTGTGCATACATTATACACAAAAAAAGACTATAATAACCTGTAAAATTAATCTAACAGGCTATTTTGTGTGAAATATGAATGGTGTAAAAAAAAAAACAAATGCAGAAAAACACTTTGGGGAACATATCTGAAAACTGTCTTGGTCTAAGACTTTTCTTGTTGCCCATAGCAACCAATCAGAGCTCATAGCAACCAATCAGAGCGCCCCTTTCATTTTTTCAGCGCTCTATCTGAAATGAAAGGGGAATGCTGATTGGTTGCTATGGGCAACAAGAAAAGTCTTAGACCAAGACAGTTTTAAGACATGTTCCCCTTTATGTTCATATTGCAAAAAAAAAATGTAAAAAAAAATCCACAGTAATTTATATATAAAATTTAATTATGTTTCCCCGAAAATACAACGGCATAAAACAAGTCCTCTTACAGCTGTTATGACCGTTGAACCGCAGGGAGGAAAAAACTTAAGGAATTACCTGGTCATTTAGGTCTTTTCAGGCCTGGTGCTTATGGGGTTAAAAAAAATAGCCCAAGCTCTAAACATCTCACGGAGCTCTGTTCAATTAATTATCTGTAAATGGAAGGAGTATGGCACAACTGCTAACCTGCCAAGACATGGCCGTCCACCTAAACTGCCAGCACCAATTAGGCTAGGTTCACACTGCTTAACTGCGGGGCGTAATTTCGCCCCGCAATTACGCCGTGTGGACGGGGGCGGGGCGGGAGTGAGCGGGGGGCCGGCACTTCGCCGGCCCATAGACAATCACTGCTAGCGGCGCGTATACGCCGCTAGAAAGTGACATGTCAATTATCTCCCCGCCCGGCGGCTTCGCTGGGCGGGGAGAGGAGACGTAATCCATAGTTCTCTATGAGAACTGTGGATTACCGTAATGAATGGGCCGTTTTCGGCCCGTAATTGGCGCACTCCGGCGCGTAATTATGGACCGAAATACGGCCCATTTTAAGCCGTGTGAACATAGCCTTAGAGAAGCAGCCAAGAGGCCCAGAGTCACTGTGGAGGAGCTGCAGAGATCCACAGCTCACGTAGGATAATCTGTCCATAGGACAACTATTAGTAGTGTACACCATACATCGGGCCTTTATGGAAGAGTGGCAAGAAGAAAGTCATTATTTAAAGAAGTCCCATTTGTAGTTTGTGAAAAACTATGTAAGGGGCATAGCAGGCACATGGAAGAAGGTGCTCTGGTCTGATGAGACCAAAATCCAACTTTTTGAATGGAGGAAAGCAAACACTGTTCATCACCCTGAACATACCATCCCCACTGTGAAGCTTGATGGGGGCAGCATCATGCTGGGGGGGAGGCTTTGCTTCAGCAGGGACTGGGAAGCTTCTCAGAGTTGATGTGAAGATGAATGAAGCTAAATACAGGGCAATCCTGGAGGAAAACCTGCTAAAGGCTGCAAAAGACTTGAGCCTGGGGCATAGGTTCACTTCAAAGCAGGACATTGACTCTAAACATACAGCCAAAGTTACAATGGAAGGGTTTAAATAAAAAAAAAATCATATTCACGTGTTACAATGGCCCAGTCACAGTTCAGAACTAAATCCCAATGAGAATCTGGGGCCGGACTTGAAAATTGCCGTTCACAAATGTTCACCAACCAATCTGACTGAGCTAGAGCTAAAGAAGACGGTGCAAAACCTCCAGCCTCTAGATGTGCAAAGCTGGTAGAGACCTCCCCAAATGGACTGCAGCTGTCATTGCAGAAAAAGGTGGTTCTACAAAGTATTAATTCATGGGGGCTGAATACATATGCACACCAAAGTTTTAAATTTTTTTTAATTTGCAAAGATTTGGTAAAGCACGTACTATTTTCTTAACACTTCACAAATACTTGCTACCTTGTGTTGATCTATCACAAAAAATAATAATAAAATTTAATTTAGTGTCTGTAACATTTAAAAATGTACAGTTTAGGAGGTAGGAAGCCTTTTGCAACCCACTGTATAATTTCTGGACAGTCACTTAAGAAGTACCTCATGACTGCAGACTGTACAGATTGTTAGGCCCTTAAAGGGGTTGTCTCATCTCAAAGTTTCATAGGATGCATGAATGAAATAATGCTGCTTTGCTCTGTCACTTATTAGCATATAAGCTCCGTGTATTCAGACCTCTGCTAATTAGATAAATCTCATGCTGTCAGGACCAGGGAAGCTTCTGAGTTAAAGTAAACAGCAGTAATTACTGGCTTTTGTCTGAAAGATCAGATAACAAACAAGCTCTCACTGTCCGGAGTTCTGTGCTGCTGCTGCGCGACCTGTGTGATGACGTCACTCCCTGCTATCAGATAGAACAAACAGCGGGGGAGAAGTACACAGGTTGGTTACTTGGGGAACCAGAGAGAGCACAGAAGATGATAAAATCACTTGTAGCTCCTTAACAAAAAAAAATTAACAATGCAATATATTTGGAAAACATCTTTATTTAGTGTTCCCAACATGTTGAAAGCTATTCTTTGTAGCGAGACAACCCCTTTAAGTGACTGTAGTTCTGCAATTGTAAAGGAACAAATTGCTACAAAATATCAAGAACATCACATTTTAATCTTAAATTTCTCATGCTGTCCCAAAGTAACTTCTTCAATGACCTGATCATCACCGCGGTGCCCGCAGCAAGTGAACTGTAGACAAGAGTCAGATAATGAAATGTCATTAACACATGGAGTTAGTTAATCTGTAACTTTCAGCTGGGTCTTTACAATAATTACAGCCGCCTGCCTGTTTCATAAAACCTATTATGAATATCTAGCCCACAAATTAACAAGAACAAAATATCCGGTAAATCCCAGGCACCACACAATAATGAGTATATGGGTAGGTTAACGACGCGGGCACCATTGCTGCTCACCACCTTATCAAAGCTTCTGTTATTATGTGCTCCAGACTGATTATGTCTGATCGTTCAGGAGTATGGAAACACAATAACATCAATTTAATTGCAAAAATAGCCACGTCTGGTCTACGGGTTCACATCTATCACCAGATTAAAGGGAAACTCCAGTTTGAAATCAAAATTCAGGATGATGTTTGGATAATACAGCAATACCATAATAGAGTTACTGTAATTCCTAGAGAGCTGTGGGTAGTTTCAAGGTTTTATCCTTTCAATTCAATGTTGGCACAAGCTGACGTGATGGATCGGCGACTCCTATGATCAAGGTCCTGAAATCGTGATAATTTTTGATGTAACAATGCCCTATGGCAGCTTGTGGGCCCGTGCACATAGTAAAGACAAGTTTAGAAAAAATGAGAAAAACAGACTTTTTACTATTTCCCATCATATTAAAAAAAAAAACTAATATAAAAATTGCATAAAAATAAAGCCTAATGTATCATAAAAAACAGGTGAAATAATGGTGGAAATAAGAAGCGTTATAGCGCCTAAACCTGCATATGCCAAGAAAAAGAAAAATGTGCCTGGTCAGGAATTGGTTACAATGGCTCAAATGTTTGATTTTCACACAATACAATATAACTTTTTTTTTTTGCCTATCAAATCTGAAAAATATCAATGCCTTTCCCATAGCTGTAACATTTCCAATTTCCAATGGATAGCTCCAATTACTACAGCCAAAAAGAGCAGAGTCTCCCAATCGTGGGTCAGTTTAGGACATTTCCTGGCAAAACGATGTTTTATCTGAGCAATACAAAGGTCTCTTAGTCACCAGGCTAATGGACTTATACTTGCAGAAAGTTTGTTTAAAACTAACCAACTTTTTCTGTGACAGATTAAAGGGGTTTTGCCACGATGTAATATTGACGTGGGATCCTCCAAAATGGGTATTTATTCACGTTTCTAAATATATGTGATTACAAAAAGTGAAGCCTCTGAGAGCTACAGAATTAATGACATGCCCTTAGTTTCCTGACAGTTTACATTAGACACGACCAGGACACTGACAGGAGCTGATCTGGCCGAGCTTGCCTGGTTTGAACTTCTTATCTGATGGCAGGGAACATGAACAAGCTTTGTAGGGACTGGGCAAAAAAGTCTCTGTCTTCTGTATAGAGAATCCACTAGTTGTAATGTAATTATCAGAGTAAAGATTGCAGAAGCTTCCTGCTCAGCCCTTCTCCCCCCCCCCCTCCCCCCTGCAGCTTTTAAGGGACTGGGGAAAAATTTTCCTGTGTGTCCTGTATAGAGAATCCACTGGTTGTAATGTAATTATCAGAGTAAAGATTGCAGACGCTCCCTTGGCTCACTGCTCAGCCCTGCTTCCTCCCTGAGTCCAGCAGTTTGTGAAGGAATGAAAGAAACCTGTCTGTCTGGAGCTAATCTTCTCTCCTGAGCAGATAAGTGGGAGAAAACAAAATCCATTAACTTGTGCACAATAGTTATTCTCTGTGATTTAGCAAAACAATGTTTGCTCAACTAGAGATACTGAGCCTCGGGAACGTGCATGGGAGGTGGTGCTATGACATCACAGAGAAGGCACTTGTTTTTTAAACACAGAAACACAACGCCCCTCTTTTCAAGGCTCAAGTTCAGCCTGTTAGCTGAGGAAATCACTTCTTGGTAAAACCCCTATAAGGGTCAGTTCATATGGCTTACTGCAGGCTTATAGCAGCACATACTGTGCGTGCCGTTATATGCCTGCTGCTTTAGAAGTATGCTCTGGCCAGGGCGTACTCCTAGAGCGCTCTGTACCGACCCCCAGTCACGTTCACTTTAGCTGGTGAGTTAGCGCCGGGACGAAGTGACAAGTCGCTTCTTTCCCTGGCACGTCCTGTGCGCCGGGGACTACGCTTTAAAATCATAGCACTCAATGACTGCTATGATTTTACCATATTAGCGGGATGCACTTCGAGCATATTGCAGCGCAATTAGGCACCGAAGTTGGCTCCGCAAACAGATCGTGTGAACATACCCTAAGGGTGGCATGTATGAACCTAGCACCAACTCGCCAGTTCTACCTGTTTTAGTGTAAGATCCGACAGTATGTATCAAGGTGTCTCACAACACTCTATAAATGTGTCCCGTTCTAGTCTAAGGCATTTATTGGTGCATTGTATGACTTTGGTGCGACATGCTCTCGTATCTTCTGCGCATTCAAAAGTTTTGGGGTATAACAGTTCATACATCTATAAGACAGGGCTACAACAGTTTGCCTCAAAGCACACCCAAAAAAATGGCGCAGCTCCATTCATACATGTCGGCCAAAGTGTGAATTTACATGTAACATTTTTAAGAAAATTACATATTTTTCAGCATTTTTTTGCAAATAATTTTACAGTGAAATATAAAGAAACACTAAAAACAATGTTTTTTTGTTTATAGAGTTTCTCTTCACTTTTGGAGCTTTTTTGGGGTCATTGCCATTTTTATTAAAATATAGCATGCTCCAGGTGTGGCGTTTATTTTTTCAGAAGAAATTTTCTGCAGGTGTAAAAAGCATTAAAAATGTATAGATCAGGGGTGTCAAACTCGTTTTCACCGGGGGCCACATCGGCCTCACGCCGTACCTTAAAGGGCCAACCTACTTTTAGAACTGTGTAAATGTAACTTCTCCTTAACAGTTAAGAGAGCTATTAAGGAGTAGTTTCATTTGTACAGTATTCCTGTTACAATCAGCCCTTTGATGGTAATCAGGAAGAAGGTGAGGACCAGGGGGGAGGCAGGCCAGATGGTGGAGGCCCACAGAGGGAGGCAGGCCAGATGGTGGAGGCCCAGAGAGGGAGGCAGGCCAGATGGTGGAGGCCCAGAGAGGGAGGCAGGCCAGATGGTGGAGGCCCAGAGGGGGAGGCAGGCCAGATGGTGGAGGCCCACTGGGGAGGCAGGCCAGATGGTGGAGTCCCAGAGTGGGAGGCAGGCCAGATGGTGGAGGCCCAGAGGGAGGCAGGCCAGATGGTGGAGGCCCACAGAGGGAGGCAGGCCAGATGGTGGAGGCCCAGAGAGGGAGGCAGGCCAGATGGTGGAGGCCCAGGGAGAGGGGAGGCAGGCAGGCCAGATGGTGGAGGCCCAGAGAGGGAGGCAGGCCAGATGGTGGTAGGCCCACAGGAGGGAGGCAGGCCAGATGTGGAGGCCCAGAGGGGGAGGCAGGGCCAGATGGTGGAGTCCCAAGAGGGAGGCAGGCCAGATGGTGGAGTCCAGAGGGAGGAGGCAGATGGTGGAGCCCCACAGAGGGAGGCAGGCCAGATGTGGAGGCCCAGAGGGGGAGGCAGGCCAGATGGTGGAGGCCCAGAGGGGGTAGGCATGTAGGCCAGGAGGGACGGTGGATGGGCCCAGAGGGAGATAGGGGGCCAGATGGTGGAGGCCCAGAGGGGAAATAGGGGGCCAGATGGTGGAGGCCCAGGGAGGGGGTAGGCAGGCCAGATGGTGGAGGCCCAGGGGGGGAGGCAGGCTAACTAGTAAGACCTGGGTGGGGGTTAGAGGACTAGCTGGTAAGGCCCCAGTAGTGAAGCCACTTACCAGCCTCAGTGAACGGTCCTCCACAGGAGCAGGAATCTTCAGGTCAGGTAGGAAGTCCTCTGCTCAGGTCCTGCCAGGCCTGCAGGGGGCGGGGCCGGAGACTGAGCAGGCGGGGGCCAGGCAGTCTGTGCTCTTCTTACTGTGAATGGAGAAGCCGGCCCCCCCCCTGAGCTCACTGTGCTGTTTGGCCCGCCCCCTGATCTCACTGTCTGCGGGCCCGCCCCCTGATCTCACTGTGCTGCCGGCCCCGCCCCTGAGCTCACTGTGCTCCCGGGCCCCCGCCCCCTGAGCTCACTGTGTGCCCGGCCCCGCCCCCTGAGCTCACTGTGCTGCCGGCCCCGCCCCCTGAGCTCATGAGCTGTGCTCCCCGTGCTGCCTGCTCCTGTCTCACTGAGAGAAGCAGCCCCCTGCGGAGCACAGCTCAGCAACAAGTCCCGGGGCCCCGGATAACACAAGGCAATGGGCCGGATTCGGCCCGCGGGCCTTGTGTTTGACACCTGTGGTATAGATACTAAAGTATGGAATTTATGGTGGTTTTACAGAGGTTTTAAGGTGGATTCACACCTACAATTTTATATAAAGCACTTTGGCCCATATTCACTATTGCTGTCTAAAAATGCACCAGATGTATCACAGTGGCTTATACTGTTTCATAAAACCAGTGCCTATATAGACCTGTCTACTCGTATTGTACGCCCAGGGAGAGGAGGCGTAATCCACAGTTCTCATAGAGAACTATGGATTACTGTAATGATTGGGGTGCATTTCGCTCGTATTAGAGTGCAGTACGCTCTCCATACGTGGCGAAATGTGTCCCGAAATAAGCTGTGTGAACATACCCTAAGTTGGCTTAAGGTCTACGGCAGAATTTTGGTGCATTTTTGGCCCAGCAGGTCACAACATGACCACGTCCTCTTCAATAGGAGCCACACCCATTCTCAGTTCCCAACATCACAAAAGTATCTAAGGGCAACATGTATGATCTAGGCACATAGGACAACATGTATGTATTTTGGCGCCCAGACAGCATTTTTTTGCGCATTAGTAGCGTAGAATGAGCCTGAATCTATGAACCTGTTCTACTGTGGGTCATAGATTTGGTGCTTTCTAGATCCAAAACGACAACTCAGGCTCAGGTAAACCACTTGTAACTTGTTCTGCCTGTTCTAGCAGTAATGCGCCCAGTTTTGCCGTCCTTCAGACATAAATATGTAGAATCACACGGCTGTGGTGCGACACGTCCACAGAACGCTCCGCTTGGGGCCATTACAAAGTCCAAAGGGGCCCCCCGTTATGGCCTAATTTTGGGTATTTAATTTACTTGTGTGTTTTTTTGTATTGACTTTTTTAAAAGTAAAATTAAATAAAGATATGTTTTAAAGGAATTTTTTTTTTTGGTTTGCGATATAAGTGGTAGTTTTCCTATTATTTACTGTGTGGGAGGTTCGGTTTTTTGTTTTTTTGATTGTTGTGTAAATGGCGGGTTCATTTCTATAGCATAGATCAAGTGATGGCTGGAGAGGCAATGAGTTTTTCAGATAAAAGGATGCATCCCCTCCTTTTCCCCTACCATAAGTTGGCATTTGGACTTGACACTTTAACACAAGGATTACGTCCCTTTGGGGGGAAACCAGTTCTGGACACTTATACAACAGAAAATTCCCCCGGGGGGGTTTCCCGATTACCTTGTACCAGCAGGGATTGAGGTCTGAACAGTTTGGCGGTGGGGAAAGGGGGCCCATTAAACCCTCCTTCGTTTTTTGCAAATTTTGCTAGAAGAGGAAAAAAAGAAATTTGAAAAATTGAAGGAAAAATTTAAAAAACTCAATAGAATCATTTTTAAAATTTAAATCGGAATTGTTTGATGCGAGAGAAACTGAATTAGTAATAAAATCAAAGAACCCCAGAGTTATATTAAAGAAGTAAGCAAAAAAATCATTTTTGAGGATTGGCGGATTTCGAGAGGGTAGGGCCTACCCCTTTTTTGTCAAAAAAATGTAGAGGAGTTGAATTGAACGGATATCGTTTCAAAAAGGGCTGAACTTGACCCCCGAGAGAGCTATCCGTTTTCAGGGCGAGGGGGAAGGGATGGGCAGGGGTAAAAAGGGGGAAAATAAAGGAGACAGGAAACCTACCCCCGGGCCCCATTGTATCCTCCCCCTTCCACGGGGCCTTTTTTAACGAAACCCCACAAAATTCTTTAGGAACAAGGATAAACCCCCAGAGAAAAAAATCGGGATGATTACGATTTTTTAAATCCCCCAAAATTCCCAAATATGGACTAGGGGGAAAGTTTTGGCAGGGGCTCAATTTGCCCCTACAAACAATTTTGGGAGTTTGGTGGGCAAAGGACCCCCATCTTTTTGTCGGAAAGTCAAATGGGCTGATTCTTTCATAAAAGGTATGAAGGAATTGAGGAATGGGGTTTGGATGGGTGACTAAGGGGGCCCTACTCTGGTGATTTGATGTAGGAGTTGGCCTCTGGGGAGGGCCCTTTCCCTCTTTAGTAGAAAAAGTAATGGGCACACCCCTAAACCATTTCCGTATTGATTTTTTTTTGAGCTGTGTTAGGCAAACAAGAAATTAAATGATCCAAAAAGGGACCGAGCAATTTGTAGGAAGAGAGAAGGGCCCAAATGACTTGAGGGGGACACTGATCTTATAAAACGGGGTAAGGGGGGTTTGGTCGTGAGGGTGTTAATCAATCCCTAGAATGTGTTTGGATCTTCTTCAGGATAGTTTGGGATATAAAAGTTTTAAAAAGGACCAAAACGTTATCCCCTTGCGAAAAAAAATCATGCAAACGAGCTTTGGGTAAAAGATTTATTAGCAAAAGGAATATACTTTTTGCCCCCTGAATTTCCCCAAGGAAAGCCACCTTTATGGGTACGAAGGAAATAAGGGGGTTAACCCTTAGAGGTGCCCCATAGTTTGGGTTGGCGTTTGACCCAAATATAGGTTTTTTGGGGAACCATTTAGGAATTTGATTCTTTACCCCCTATATTAGAATACTCTACTGTTTAAAATTGGGGGGGGGTGAAAAGGTTGTGAGATACCCTACTCTGTGTTTGATTAGAACCCCTTTGTACTCCTAAAATGGGGGGTTTAAGGCAGAAAAAATTTTTTACCTCGGGGATATTTAGGAAACATAAGGGTTTATTTTTCCCTTTTAATTTTCATGGAAAAAAACATTTTGTGTTTGACCGGAAGGTTACCACCGTCAGGGGATTGGATGGGGGCCCGATGGTCCCAATACGCAAATTTGTCCGGGTGGTGGGGGGACCGTGGTTTTCAGTGAAGAAGAGAACAATTTTTTGATGGAGCATGTGTTTGTGGGCACGCTACATAAGACTATTTTTATGGAAAGGGGATAGGTTGTTTTTCGATTTTTTGAGAGTTAAAACATAACTCAAAAGGCTTGAAATTTCCTTTACTCAATGAATTTCCCTTTCCCTTCCTTGATTAACTTACCAAAAATTGTAATTGTTTTAGTAAAGGGCTTTGGGAAAGGGAAATGCCCCCCGCCTCCCCAGGTGGGATAGTTGTAGAGGCCCCCTTTTTAGGGGGATTCTCGGGGGGGGGTATCTGGCCTGAGGAGAATTGTTCGATTCCTAACTTTTAAAATAGGGGGTGATTGAGGGAGAGGTTGAAAAAGGGGTTATTCCCGTACCTAAAAAAAGCTTACAGAAAACCCTCGGAGGACCCGGTGGCCCCCTGGGCCCCCCAAGTGAAAAAGGTGAAGCCCAGGGAACTGTGAGGAATGATCTGCGGTTTTTGGGGAGTTAAATTTCCAGGCAGATAGGTTCAGGATTTTGGAGGAAGTATGGAAGTCCCACTACAGGACGAATTCTCAAAAAGGGTATGCCCCCAGTTCCCTCCCTTACCTACAGAAAAGGGGCGGAGCCACGGGATGGGGGTTAAAAAACACTTTGTGGCTACAAAAGGGAGAGTGGCGGGTTTAGCAACTAATGGATGTTTTAAGTGTGGTATGTGTAAATTGTGCCAGTTTGTTTTACTGTAAGACTTTTGGCAATGTTGAAAAAACCCCCTTTAAATACCATTAGGCTTTCTAAACTTGTTTCCGTTGGTGTTGTGTATTTGGCCCCTGTCCATGGGGTTAAACTATGTTGGGAAGACTTGCGTGGTTTAGGGGGAGAATAGGTGAAATATTGGGGTATCGGAAACAACTGTTTCCCCCTTTTTAAAAACTGTTTGGGAAAAACACCCGGAGGTTGTGTTATGCAATTTAGAGGAATTGATCTGGAAGCCTCCGTGAGGGGGGTGATTGGGGAAAAATCATCTTAAAGAGACCCCTGGATTCAGTTAAAAGTGTATTTCCCCAAAAGGGGAAATGAATCTTTGTTTTTACGTGTTTTTGTAGGTTTCGCTTTATGTATGCTGCTTTCTGCTACATTGAACTCCATTTGAAAAGATTCCCTTTTTTAACTTTGTTGTTTTATGCAATTTTTAATTTGAAGCCCTTTTTGATTCCCGGGCTTATTTTTTTTGTTAAATTAAAGGGTGTGATTATTTCATTTTTCTGACACCCAAAGTTGTTCACATAGGGCCTTTTTTTGGGAATTTATTTTAAAAGGGGGTGGTGCTTATGTATTGGTCCAGGTCTAAAATATGGGGTTTTGAGAAAAGGTGTCTTTTCATTGGCTCAACATGCATCTTCCCTTGTGTTTTTTGTGTTTTTTTTCTTCTCTTTAAGCTTCGACAGAACCCCATCTTAGTGTGTCTTTTCGGAATTTGGTGTGTAGGCGCTTGGCCCATCTTTTTTGGGGCCGGATATCGGCCATGCGTGTACCCCCGGATGTCTCCGTGCATGTTGGTATTTATGACTGCGCAGTAACTCTTGGGGAGCCGGCACGTCGTTGGGAGAGGAGGGCAATGGTTTGAAGTGGTCTAGGCTGTTTTTACAGGTATTAGGGGGGGTTTTTCCCCAGGGAAAGGAGGGTATTAAGGGGTTAAATACCCTTTGGTTTATTTATGACATGTGGGACGTACCCAATGAGTTTACAAGTTCCCCCCTGGGTTAATTTCCCTGACTTGCGTGCCCTTCGTAGTGGCACGAAATTTTATGGAGGTTCAGGTTATTTCTTGCTTGATGTAGTTAAGTCAAGTTTAGGGAAGTGAGACATCTGGGAGAATATATTATTTAAATTTTTATGTTTTTTTTAGATGGGCAGATTGTTTTTTTACCCCTGAGGGGTCCCCTTTTGGGTGGGACGAAACGCGTTTGGGCTGTTTTGAACACGCTGGGGGCTGCGTTTTAATGGATGTTGATGTGTGTGTGTTACTATTAAAGAACATCTTGGGGGCTTTATTGCATCTTCGCCAAAAACCCTGGGCATTTGACAAGGTTCTTCACAGCATATCTGCTTGGCGTTAACATATATCCGATTTTGTTAGTCACGACATTATCCTGTTTTGCTTTTGAGATAGATACATTTATTACCCCCCGTATGCCAGCGAGATAAAAGGGAAGGGGGGTATTAGGTATCTGGCTTTTTCTGTATACGCGTGTTCTGGGCTGTGCTGTAACTTATTGGAATATCTTTGTGTCCTATATGTGTTATTATATTTAATCTTATACATATTAGGGGTTTTACAGCACTTTTAGTTCCAGAAACACGCATTGTTTGTATATATAGGAAATCAGGATTTACATGCTGTGACTTATTCCTGGTGTCTGTATTGTAGTATACCCTTTGGATTGTTAAATTAGATTAGGCAAGGGCTATATTACAGGCACTTGTGTATATTGTGTGAGGTCCGCCCCTTTTCGGTGGGCGGTGTGAGGGTTCTCCGCTAATACAGAAAATTGTGGTGTGACAGTACGTAATAATGTAGTAAATGTATAGGGTTGTTTCTGTCCCTGTTGTATTTTAATTTACTCTGTGTAGTTTTTTTGGTATTGGGAATTTTTTAAAGGATTATATTTAATAAAGATATGTTTTAAGGAATATTTTTCTTTTGGTTTAGCGATATAAGTGGTAGTATTCCTATTATTTACCTGTGTGGGAGGTTCGGTCTTTGTAATTTTGGAGTGCGCCTAATTATAAATCTAGAAAACATTGTTGGGCCAAAAGGACGCCAGACTACTGCCGCAGCCCCATACATACGTGTCGTCCATAGAGGCCAGTCTAAATAGCTTTAAAGCAGTGTATAGGAATGCACCGGAACTGTATGAACCTGTTCTACCTGCGGGTTATAGATTTGTTTTTGGCATTCTAGTTCCACTATGACTAACTCAGGTTAAAACCACTTGATAACTTGGTCTGGCCTGTTCACAGCATTAAAGGGGTTGTCTCGCTTCTTGATTGGGTTTTAATTAAAGATCTTTTAAAACAAGCAGTCTTTGCATATAGTTCATTACAAATGTCCTACTGATTTTGAGCTAGGCCCTGCATGTGTAGCCAGGAGTGCAATCAGCTCCTCAATTCTTTAGCAGCCGAATGTTGATCCTTATATTACTGGTGTCAGGGGTCTTTATGACTACCTCAGTCTTTGAAGACAGGTCGGAGCAGAGAAGCCCCCTCCGCCACAGAATGCTTCACTGTAGTGCAGGCGAGGGGGAAGGAGGGGCTCGGAGTCTGTTGTCATGTGCTCCCTGGATTAACCCTGTGTGTGCCTGCTTCCTCCTGATATCTACACATATAGATGTGACGTGCAGTGCAGTGACACTGTCGTTTCTATATTCCATGATGTGTCTTTGGAACTTGTGGACTATACTATTGCTATACAGATAGGCATGTGAATACTTTATGTCTCCTGTATTAGTGAGGACATCCTGAGTATAGTAACAACTTCCCTTGTTGTTGCTGGAGATGTGAGACCTTGTAAGTAGCAGGGGATATAGGATACACTTTGCATCTCTTGCCTCTGATATTAGCCACACCACTTAACATTACTTCTCTACCACTCATAGGGATCAGCCCTCTCCTGACAACAGCCCTAGCAAGACACACACAGTGTGAAACTCTGGTAGCAAACCCCCTACACACCTGTATAGAAGTTAAGTAGCTGCCGGTGTGCGGATGGGAGGGGGAAAGAGGGAGCAGAAGAGACAGACATGCTAGCACGCCCCTCAGTTCAACTTTCCAGGGGATCACTGTCAGGCTGAAAGCTCATAATGAGACAAACTCTTTAATGCACCTTGTTTTGCGTCCTGTCAGTCATAAATGTATAGATCATATGGTTGTGTGCCAACACGCTCCAGATACGCCACCCACATCTTGGGGCATACAAAGTCGCACCTTCTCTATAAATGAAGAGAACAGGGCTGTGTTAGATTTTGGGCTGAAAAGACACCAGAATACTGGCGCAGCCCTGTACATACATGCCATCCTAAGTGTCTATAATAGATGTACTTGCGACCACTTTTTGGTGCATTTTAAAACACTTTTCTGGTGCAACCACTGAAGTAAATGTGAGAGATCATTTCTGCAGTGTCTTTCCTGCAGTTTTTTCCCAGAAGTTTTTTATACTGCGATCACGTTTGCTAAATGCCAATAGTAAAATGTAAATCAGTAATAACACCATGTTTACGTATGGTGGTTTTCTTCAATTTTGGTGTATTTTTTTGGGGGGACGGAAGGAATCTTATTTCTTAGGCCAACTTTCAACTTCTGTTTTTTTTCCCAGTGCATTATGCTTTAGGTATAGCATCTTTTCTGATGTTTTTTTTCATAGGTTTCAATATAGGACGAAATGGCAAAATGGTTTGTTCTTAAGTTGAATTTGTATGTAAGTCGGAACAGGTACATTTATTAAATGTAACTCCAGCAAAAACAAATTTTTTCTAGTTTGGGATAGTACAGGGAAACCGTTTTTTACATTTGTTTTGCTGTATGTGCCCTTTTGTAGAAAGATTCAGCTAAACATTATGTATCTCATGTGCAGCTGTGGCATGCTGGCACTGGGTTATCTTGGGGTATTACGGACTTGTTACACACGGCTTAAAATGGGGCCGTATTTTCGGGTCCCGTAATTTACGCGCCGAAACGGCTAACTTCATTACGGTAATTCCACAGTTCTAATAGAGAACTATGGATTACTGTTCCCTCTCACCCGCCCGGTGAATCCGCACGGTTGCGGGGAGATATGGAACATTAGTGAATTATCTTGCGGCGTATACGCGCCTGCTGGCCAATTCAATGTCAATGGCCAGCGAACTTGAGTGCCGGCCCCCCCCACTCACTCCCAGCTCCAGCACCGCCCCGTCCACACGGCTAATTGCGGGGGGCGTAATTACGTCCGCAATTATGCCGTGTGATCATAGCCTTATCAGTGTTTGAATGTCAGCCACACCCCATAAGTCTCCGGTTGTAACTAGGGGACGTAATGTAGAAGTCGGAACGTGTAAGTCGGGGATGCATGTATATTCTTTTAATTATATATTTATATATATATATATTATATAATATAGTATATATATATATATAGATATATAATATATATAGGAAAAATACACACACCCAAACCTTAATTAAAAATGTAGAAAACTGCACTTAGATCAAAACAAGGTCTGGCAATAAAAAATGCCATAAAAAATGATATTTTTTAAGAAAAAGGACAACATCTCAAAAAATCATGTAAAAAAATATTTTTTTACAAACAAAAAAACTGTGAAGAGGGCTTTCTGCAATATAGAACTTTTCAAATTTATTAATACATTTTGACAATGGACGTGCGATTAGTTTTGCAACGGCCTTTGACTTTTAATCTAATTGTGCAATGACACTTTCACCCTGAGTTCAGGCCATTGGGGTCTTTATATAGGTCTCAAATATCTAAATCTCTACTTGTGAAAATATGTTTCATAACCAGCATGTATGGAAAGTCTGCAGCTGTCATGAGCTGATAAGTAACTTCAGTTTATTAGCTCTGTAGAGTACAAGGCTAAAGGTCAGAGGTTTACACAGTACAGAAAATACCAGTTATAGCATCATCCTTGTACTCTAAGTATACATTACAGACATAAGCTGACCACAAATGGTAACTCTGCGGGTTTGGCCTTATCACCTAATAACCCAATGTCCAGTTTATAGGACGATACACAACATACAAGTCATACAAACACTGAACAGAAATCTGGTCACATTCTCACTACTATGTTAGAAAGGTTTGACCTCACACAAGGAGCAATGATCTGGTGGTTTGACCAAAAACCCCAATTCCCAGCTCAATTACTTGATGTATGCTCAGCATTAATATTAAAAGAACAATCACCAGTAAATATAAGCCCTAGACTTAGATTTTCCCATCTTTAAAATGTTTGTAGCTAGGCTTTCTTTCACTTAGGGCAATAATTCATATGTTGCCCTAGCCTTGTAACTAAATACCCCAGGCTCGGCACAGTGATGTGCTGGTGCCTCTCAGGCCTGGATCATGTGCATCACAAGCCCCACTTAGCTATGTCCCCATTTGAAAACAAATTTAGTTAGAAGATGGAAACAACTTGGCCATAGAGAATGGAGAGGTGGCCGCACATGTGCTGCACTCTTTGGCAACATGTATGAAACTGTTTAGGTCTAAAACTCACTCTTTTGCCCATATTAACCTATGGGCAAAAAAGTGAGTTTTAGACTTAAACAGGTTCATACATGTGGCCCTTTATTCTGTTCTATGGGGGTTCCAATAACTCCCATTGAAATGAATGAAGAGTTCCACACATGCGTAACCACCTCTCTGTTCTGCACAACGACTTTATGGGCTTCAGGGTAGGTTTGGGTCCCAGAGATGCTTTGACATTTATGGTATATTCTATCAAAATACCATAAATGTCTGTCGATTAAGTTTTAGAAGTGATTACTTTCTCTGTAAATCCAAAAAGTTCTACATATGTCTAATATACCTTGTGTTTTAAATTTTCTAGATATGTATTTGCTGTCCATGAATGAGAACACTCTTGCTTATACTCAGAACTAGGAAATCTGTATTTAGCTAGTCCTGTTCTGAGAAGTGGGTACAATTGCATTCAGTTTGGACAATGCTCTGTGAGCTAAATAAGCAGGAGCTTCATACAAACCTCTGCTAGTTTTCTACCATGTGTTAGTCTACATTCCTAGCTGTTTACCTCACAGAGCATTGCCCAGACTGAACACAACTGTATCCACTTCTCAGATGAAAACATACCTAGCTAAATTCAATGTATCAGTCTACATTCCATGCTGTTTAACTTAGAGAGCAGACTGGATATAATTATATCCACTTCTCAGGTGAAAACAGGACTGGCTATGTACAATGTATTAGTCTGAAGTCCAGGCTGTTTAACTCACAGAGCATTTCCTAGATAGGATACAATTGTATCCACTTCTCAGCTGAGAATAGAGCTAGGTGTATAAGGGGATATTCACATGCCACAGATTTGTTGCAAACATTTCTTTCACTGAAAATCAGTTCCATACTTTAAAGGGTGTTTTCACACTGTGCGTTTTTGGTGCTTTATTTTATTTATTTATTTTTTGCAGAAATGCACAATGCACTGTGTGAAAACACCCTAAACATGGTTGTTTTAGAGACAATCCCATGATTTATGCAAGATAAATGGGATAATTGCAGTTATTTCTGCAGCAAATCTGAAGCATATGAGTCCACTCTATCACCCTGTAGTCTCCTTTACACATAGGGGAACATGTACGAAGCTTGGCGCTGACACACCAGTTCTAAATCGATATAGAGAAGTGTAGAATACGAACCTGCCATATGTGGGTTCATAAATTTGGCATGTGCCATGTCTTGCATTAAACATTTGCATATTTTTGTTCATTTGCTTTGTTTCTTTTCTTTTGGGTTTACAGCTTTGTTCCCTTGCTTTGTCTCATAGCTTTGCTCATTGCTTTGTCTCATAGCTTTGTTTTCACCCGCTTTGTCTCATAAAATTTGTCTACAGCTTTGTTCACGGGTTTGTCTAAAAGCTTTGTTTCATAGCCCTTTTTCCCCAAGCTTTGTTCACAGTTTTTTTTTAGCCTTTTTTTCAAGTTTGTCCCCACCCGCTTTTTTCATTGCTTTGTTTTCACAAAACTTTGTTTTCACGCTTTGATTCTTTGCTTTGTCTAAAAGCTTTGATTCATAGCTTTGTCTCATAAACTTTGGGCCATAGCTTTGTCTATAGTTTTCTCACAAACTTTGTCTCATAGCTTTGTCTCACAGATTTGTCTCATAGCTTTGTTTCATAGCTTCGATTCATAGCTTTGTTTCATAGCTTTGTCTCACAGATTTGTCTCATAGCTTTGTTTCATAGCTTTGTTTCATAGCTTTGTTTCATAGCTTTGTCTCATCATAGCTTTGTCTCACAGCTTTGTCTCATAGCTTTGTTTCATAGCTTCGTTCATAGCTTTGTCTCACAGCTTTGTCTCATAGCTTTGTCTCACAGCTTTGTCTCATAGCTTTGTCTCACAGCTATGTCTCACAGCTTTGTCTCATAGCTTTGTCTCATCGCTATGTCTCAGAGCTTTTTCTCAGAGCTTTGTCTCACAGCTATGTCTCACAGCTTTGTCTCACAGATTAGTCTCAAAGCTTAGTCTCACAGCTCTGTCTCATAGCTTTGTCTCACAGCTTTGTCTCACAGCTCTGTCTCACAGCTTTGTCTCACAGCTTTGTCTCATAGCTTTGTCTCATAGCTTTGTCTCATAGCTTTGTCTCACAGCTTTGTCTCATAGCTTTGTCTCACAGCTTTGTCTCACAGCTTTGTCTCATAGCTTTGTCTCATAGCTTTGGCGATTTCAAATGTAATGTGAAACTGATTGAGATACATTTTGTGATGTGACTGTTCATACATCTGTTGGAAATAACTATGACACTTTGGCTCAATGGACACCAAAACAATGGTGCATCCCCATTCATACACCTCACCCAAAATGTATTAGAGAGTTGAAGAACTTGTCATTTATACAGCGAGGTACTTCTGCTTACATCAACCTGGAAACCCTTTTTAATTACAAGTTATATTAGTGAGAAAGCAGAGAAGAGTGAGAATGATGTTTGTCTCTTTCTAGGATCTGTGAAATCTATATGACTTCCAGTTATTATGTTCTGTTAGGTCCTTTTTTCTTCTTGTAAAGGTGTGTCCAGTAAGAAGAAGCATATATGGAGCACTTGGCAAAGCTGGCCATGCACATCAGATGATTGTATATTCCTCCAATGTGAATGGAATTTGCTGACAATCTAAGGTTCATGGTGTCAGCTTGACAGTCCCTGATGTCTGTTGTTGGAGGAAACAAGCTGGTCCTGCCTAATCTTTTTTTTCCCCCAAAGGGGGGAAAGCGTCCAGTAGTGCCTGGGAGCCCGGGTTAAAACCGCTTCATCTTTTGGGAGTAAAAGCCCTGCCCGAAGATCAAACTGGGAAAGTTTTTGGTGTAGTCATGGGAGGGCACTTTTCCCCGATGAATGAACAGCCCTTTAAAATATCAGACTAGAGTGTGTATGGCCCACCAGTGGGGCCCAGCACTGGAGTTGATACTTGGGGCCCACCAATTGAGTTGATTATTGGGGCCCTGTTAGGGTTTATTCTTAAGCCCAACCCCTTTTACTATTAAAGACGCAAAATGATTTTATGCCTTCTTGGGATTTTTTCTATGACTTTTCTTCCGAACTGCAGCCCAAGCCCTATTCTGTCCAAAGGCCCATTAAAGGGGTGGTCTCACTGCAAGGATTGCTTTTTATTTTAAAAAATTTTTGCAAAAAAAAAAACACTTTGCAAAAATATGTCCATTAACAGTGGGCCTACCCCATTCCTAGATATCCCTCTTGTTTTGGGTCTTTATCAGCCCCCAGGTCGCAAAAGCTACAGACCTGTTTTGGGTCCTCCTGAAAAGGGTGCCAGCAATTGGTTTTTCTTTAGCTTCAGACCTCAAATTTACGCAGCCCCAAAAAAGAAGCCCTTTAAAAAAGCCCCTGAATACAAAAAATTTAAAAAAAGAAAAACAGGAATGAGGTGAATGAAAAAAATGTAGTGAGGGGCCAAACCCCCCTTTTAAAATTACCCTGTATTTCCCGGGGGTCTGTGTTAAAAAAACACCCCGTTTACAGAAACAATAGCACAACAAGCAGCACTATTTTTTTCCGCTAAAATAACAGACCCTATGACATGAACCTGACAGACCCCACAGTAGTCAATGGGGTCCTTTGGATGGTGTTGTTGTCTGTCATATAACAGATTCACTTCCACTTCTGCCACGGGGCTTTTCCCAAAAAGAACTTTTTAAAGCAGGTGTTTAAACCCCGGCCGGAAAAACAAATTTCTTTTAAAAAAAAAGTCAAAATGTTGCAAATAACAGGAATTTAAAAAAAACTTTTCTAAATGAAAACCCTTTTTTTGTCCTCTCCATAACCCTGTTTCAATTTTCTAAAGTTTTTTATCTACTTGGGGTAAAAGGGTTTTAGGGTGGGTTTTGGGGGTTTGCTCCAAACACAAAGGCCAAAAACCACGCACTGACCCTTGGGAGATTGGTTTCAATCCTAAGGTATGTACTTCCTTTTATTTTTGATTTTCATGGGGGTTTAAATTTCTTTCTTAAAAAAATTTTCCCTTTGCGTATAAATTTTCCCTTTTGTTTATTTCTGGTTAAATGATCTGAATTAAAAAAAAATTTTCTTTTAAAAGCGCTATGGGAAAATAAATCCCCCAAAGGTTTGGTTTTAAAAAATTTTTCCACCTTGAACAAGCCCCGTTGTTAGAAGGGGTTTAGATTTATTAATTAATTTTAAAGTATCCCCCTGCCACCCCTGCAAAAACCCCTAGCAAAATTCCCGTAAATGGGTTAAAGGAAAATTTGGGGGGAAAGAGGGAAAGTGGGATGAACCCCCCTCTTTTAGCCTATATGGTGTTCCCCCCAAGGAGAATCTTCCCTTTCCCGGGCCACTTTTAAAAAGTCTTTTTAAAAATATATAAAAATATAATATTATTTATATTAAAATTTATATATTTATTTAATAATAAATACAAAAATAACAACACTAAAAATTTTTTAAATACCCCTTTTCCCGCAAAACCCTTAAACAATAACAAAAAAAAAATACCCCCCTTTTATAATTGAACCAACATTTAATTTTAATGGTCCCTGGGGCCAAATCATCTTTTCTTAACGGAATTTCCTTTTTTAAAGGGTTTTTGGGGGGAATTTTTAGAGTTTTAAGTATTTTTGGTTTGGGGAAAAAGGGTTGGGCTGAAGATTTCGAAAATTTTGGGGTTGGTTTTTAAGCCCCCTTAGGGGGAATTTGTGAAAAAAGGGCGTAGTCCTTTTTTCCGGAAATCCTTTGGGGGCCGGGCGGGAAAACCAGATGGCAAGCGAATGAAAAGGAAACAGGACCAAAAACCCATTACCCCCAATGGCGAAAGGGATTTTGAACCCCCCGAAAAAAAAAGGAAATTTCCCCAAAAGGCTACCCCAGTTTTTAACCCACCGGGGATCCCCTTTAGCTTTACAGAAAAATAGGTTCCAAGGGTCCTTGGGCAGAGGAGGGGTGCCCGGTTATATGCAATTTTTGTCAACCCTTAAAGGGAAAATTTTTCTTGAAAGTTGGAAAGGTGTTCAAGTTTGGGGGGGTTTTTTGTCAGGGGTTGGGTTTTTTTTGATTTTGGGCCCCGGAAAACCCAAAAAAAAGCTTTTTGAAACACCGTGGCCCATGGGCCTGAAAAGAGGGCAAGGCAAAAGGGGGAATTTTAGCAGGGCCTTTGGCCCGGGGGAAAAAATTAAACACAACATAAAAATATTTTAACCTAGCAACCCCCAGAAAGGAAATTTATTTTTAGTGGAATCCGGGCCCCCTTAATTTTTACCGGTTTCCTTTGGGGTTTCCTTTGGGGTGATGGTGGGTTTCGGGTTTGGTGTAATTTAAAAAGTTTTTTGGGGCCCAAGAAATTTGGGTGTAAACCCTCGGGGGGTTTGGGGCATTTTAAAAGGGGTTTCCGGAAAAATTTTTCGGCCCTAGGCAAAGGCCCGATGGGGAAAGGAGGGGGTAGGCCCCCTTCCTCGGGGAAAAATCGGGACCAGGGGTTTAAATGGGGCACCCCCATTCCCACGAAAAAAATACATGGGGAGGTTTAAAAACCCCCAAATTTACCAAGGGGGTTCCTTTGGAACGGGAGTGGGGGCTGGGTGTTTTTGGGGAATTTTCCTTAAAAAGGTTTAGCCCAAAAGTTGGGGGTTCCCGTTGCGTTTCAGTTGCTTTTTTGGGGGGGTTTTTTGGGCCAAGGGTTCTTCTACCCCCATCCTTTTTGGACCGGGGGGAAGGTTGGGTTTTTTTGAGGGAAAAAAAACCCCAGCAAAAGGAAAAAAAGCAAAAAAATTGGTAAAAAAAGAGTTTTTTCCGCATTTTTCAGTGGCCGTTCACATTTTAAAAGGGGTTTTGCCCCAATTGGTAAATTTTACCTGGGATCCTCCCAAAAAGGGGTTTTTATTTTTTTCCAAAATAATTTGTGTTAAAATAAATTGGTAGTTCCTTTTAATTTGTACCCTTCCTTACAATTTTTTGGTTACCCCCCAAATTCTTATTATTAGTCGAATGGGGAAACGAAATTTTCCCTTTTCCCCGTGGCCAAAAGGGGGGCAAAAAGGGGGGTTCCCAGGAGGGGGGCTTTTTTCTGAGATTTTTTGGGGGACGCTTTAAGGAAAAGGCGGGAGAAAAAAAGGTTTTTAAACCTTTTTTGGCTACAGGGGGTTAAAAGGGGGACAAGAAGGGGGTTTAAAAGGTTTTTCCCCTTTTTTAAGGGGGGGTTAAAAAATTTGGGGTTAGGGTTTGGGCCCCAAGGGGTTTTTTTAAATTTATTAAATAGGGCCCGAACGGAGGGTGGTGGTGGGGGGCTTTGGAAAATAATTTTTTGGGGGGCGGGAGAAAGTTTTTTCTTTTTTTCTTTTTATATAAAATAAAAATAGTTTTTAGAGTGATTAGATCCCCTTCTTTTTTCTGATGAAAAAGAGAACATTGGGAAAGAAAACTTTCCAAACTGCTTGGGGGGAAGGAAAGGGAAATGGTTTTTTTTTTGTAAAAACAAAAGCCACAAGTTATAGTTTTAATTTTTTTGAGGGGAACATGTTTACGGATCCCTTTTAAGGGGAATTTTTGCCCTCTGGGAGTGGCTTTTCCCCCTTTTCCCTTTCAGCTCCCCGGGTTTGTTTACATTTGGGTTTTTAGCGTAAGGGTCCCCCTGCATGGGAAATTTTTTTGGGGCTGTGTCTTGTTTTGGAAAAAATCCCCTTTTCTGATTTTTTTCATTTTTTGGGGCGCCCTTGGGATTCCCACTCCTACTGGCCCCCCCCCACTCTTTTCCCCTGCAAAGGGGGGGGTTTTGGGGGGCACGGGATTTGGGGAATTTTGGGTGTAAGGGGAAAAATGGGGAAAATTTTTTCATTTTTCGGCTTTCCCCCTTTTTGCTGGCCTTACCCTGCACAAAAAAAAGCCCTCAAAAAAACACCAAAAAAAACCACCCGTGGGTGGGGAAAAACACCCAAAAGGGGGTTTTTATACCCGTCCCTTTTTTTTGGGGCCCTTTTTTATGCAAATTTTTGTTTCCCGAAAGTCCCCAAACAATTAATGGGTGTACATTTTTTTGCACAAAAAAAAAAAATCATCCAAAAAACGCCCCACCAATTCCCCAATTTCCTGAAGGGTTTTGGGATTTTTAAGGGATCCCAAAGGGGTTGGGGGGGAGGGGGGATTGTTAAAAATTATTCCCAAAGGTTAAAGGTTTTCTGGCGGAGGAGGGGAAGGGGAAGGATTTTTTTTAGGGAAAGAAATTTAAGGCGCCTCTGAGCGAATCAGGGGGGGGCCTCCCCCAAAAAATTTTGGCCCGGGTTTTAAAAAGAAAAATAGAATTAAAAAGGTTAAAAAATTTGGGGGGGGGGGAAAATCCTTTCCTCCCGGGCCCTTTAAAAAAAATTCCATGTTTTCGTTTTCCCCTATTTAAAAAACCACCCCAAAAGGGCAATTGAGGGGGGGTTTAACCCTGGGAATCCCCTTCCCGTTGCGCCACCAACCGGTCCCCCTTTTCAAAGCCCCCTAACTTAAATAAACCAATCCCAACCCAAAATTTTTTGGGCTTTTTTTCCCCAACCAAACCTTTCTTTCCCGGGCCCCATTTTTGCCCCATTTTTCCCCTGTTTTTTCTCCCTTCCCTTTTTAAACCCAAATTTACTGCTACAAACTCCCTTTTAAACCCCCTTTAAATTAAAACACTTTTTCCTCTTCCCATTTCTGGGGTCCGCTACTTCCTTCCCACCCTCCACCTGTTTTTTCCTGTCAAAATCTAGTGAAACCCTGGCACCGGACCCACCAACCCAAAATTTTTCCCCTTTCGGGGCTTTCTTGGGACCCCCTATTTTTACCCATTTCATTCATACCCTTAATGAAAACCCGATGCAGGCCCCATTTCTGCTAAATACAAATTTCCCCCACTCTTGTTTTAAACGCCCCTCCCCACACACAACAGAACCGGGAAAATTAAACCCGCAACCCCTGGCCACAGATTCCCTGGAAAACTGAGGGGAAGTTTCCAAAAATTTGGAAAGGCCCCGCCGGGGGGGGAAAATTTTTTCTCCCAAAAAACCTTTATTTAATTCAAACAATTTTCCCCCTTTTTTGTCTGCACACAACCCCTGCCAAATAGGCAACTTTATTTACGTCTTAAACCTCTTGTTTTCCAAACTATTTAACCCCCCGGGCAAACCCCTCTCCCCCCCCAACTTTACCTCCAAACAATGTTTTCCCCCTCACTTTTTGGGGAAAAAACCAGTGGGTCAAAAGCCCCAAATTTTAGGAAATTTTGACATCCAAATAGGGCACTTGGGGTTTTTTTAACACCCCTTTTCCCCTTTAAAGCCTTGTGAAATGCGAAAATGCTTTGTGGAATGCAAAAAAGGGCCCAAATTTAAAACCCCCACCGCCCCAAAATTTGGCCTCTCCCTAAGGGGGAGATCTTCCCTTTTGAGCCACTCATTGCTCCCACTTAAACCAAACCAGCTTCCTCGCTCTTTATTTGACAGGGGGCAAACACCCCAAAAGGTTTTCTAAGATGGGGGGATGCTGGCTTGGGTTTTAAAAATTTTCCCCTTTTTTTTCCTAAAGACCCGTGGGCAAAAGCACATTTAGGGGTTTGTTTAAACCCAAAAGAGGGGGCCCTTGGGGTTTTCCAGTCCTTTCCCCTAAGCTTTTTTTTTGAAAATAACTTCAGCTTTAATTTTCCCTGCCTAATTTTAAACAGCACCTGTGAACCCCCAAGAAACAAGGTTTTTTCCCCTGCTATTACATAGAAGGGTTTTATGAAATGGGCTCGACTTTTTTTTTCCCTGGGGGAGTGGGAAAAAAACTAAATTTTCCCTATTTTTCTTTTGGAATATGGGAGTTTGTTGTTGTAATATTTACATATGTAAGTTTATCTTTGTTTTACATGTCTCATTGAAGGTGTATGACTTAAACCATTTGACCAGATTTGGAAAGTTTTAAACAGAGATATTGGGTATTTTAATTTAAAACATTGTCTTAAAAAAACCAATTTTATTGCTCTTTTTAAAAATTTTAAATTTAATAAATAAAAGTTTTTTTTTAGCTGCTTTTTTTTTGGTTTTTTCCTTTAGTGCCAACCCCATGGGAGCAACCCCCATCCAAAAAAAACAAAAAAAGGGTTTGCCAAAAAGTCCAAGGGAAATTTCTGTTGGGCTTTTCAGGCATATCGAAAGCATCATAAAAATTTTAATTCCCGGGGCTTTTAGCCCAGGGCCCCTTTAAAAACCCATTCAGGGATTATTCTTAAAGGGGGGATGTTTCACAAGGGGGAAATTTTTAAAAAGGATTTGCAACCCTTAAAAGGCGGATGGGCCCGAAAATTTAAGGGGGAACCCCCCTTAAATTCTCATAGAGAACTATGGATTCGCCCCCTCCCCCCGTAAAAATACGAACGTATTTTTTAAAGCCCGGGGGGGAAAGTGGCATGTCAGTTTTCCCTTTTGGGGGAAAAAGCCGGCCCGGGGGGAAAAGTAATGAATGTAATGGGCCGGGGGTTTTTGGGCCCCCCCCCGGGGGGAGTGCGTTCCCAAAAAACCCAAGATGTATTGCGGCCGGTACCGTAAGCGCCGCAAACATTGTTTTTGGGAAAATTTGCCTTTTGATTCCCGTAGGTGGCTGGCCCTTTGGGGGTTTTTGGCAATTTTTGGCCCCAAGCCAAAGAAAATCCAAAAATTTAAATTGCAGATACCCCTTTTGATAGGAGGTGAAAATTTTTGCCCTTCATCTTTTCCACTTGTTTTGGGAAAAAAACCCCTGTAGAAGGAAAATTTACTTGGGAAAAATAAAAAAGGGGCAAAACAAAACCAGGGGCCTAGGTTTTTTTTAAAGGGGATTTTCGCCAATGTAAATTTTGGGGCGGGGCAGTTTCACCCCGCAAGAAAGCCGGGGGTTTTTCGGGAATTGGCGTTTAAAGGTGCGTTTCTTCCCCGCGGGGCCGAGGGGCCCGCCCCCTAGACAAACAAAACCCCTTTTTTTCCCCCCCGGGGGGAAAAAAAAAAAATTTCGAATTGTTTTCCGCCCGGGGGAGAGGAGGGGTTTCCCTTTGTTTTTAAGAACTATGGATTATCGTTTAAAATTTTGGCGCCCATTCGCTCGTATTAATCGCAAATACGCGGAGAAAAGGTGCCGAAGGGTTTCAAACCCTTTTCTGAATTTTGGGGGAAAAGGCCCCAAATTTTTTTTGTTCACTGCAGTAAATTCGAGGTAGAGGAAAACACGGGTGCAAAAACTGATCTGCCCATATTATATCCTTTGGAAAAGGGTAAAAAAAACCTCCCCTTAAATTAAAGGCCAAACACCTTTATCACTGCCAGAAAAAAACTTTAATCACAAATTAATTTCTCCTGTTTCCCCGCCACACTAATGCAAAGCTTTGGGTTTAATGGGGAATTTGGAGAAATAAGCTGCGTAAGACACCCTGGCAGTGGGCCCTTTTTCTGTTTTAAGAACAAATGGATCAAGTGTTAAAATTTAAAAAAGGCCCAACCTTTTCCTTTCACCAACTTTTTTCTTTCCAAAAGGGAGCGGACCCCTTCCCATACAAGATTTTTTAGCTAGGGAAAATTTACCCGTTTTTGCCCCAAATTTTTCTTTTTTTATTAGGAAAGGGGCCCTTTAAACACATTTCAGGTTTTTTAGGAATTGTTGGGCTTCCTTGCCCAAAATTGAGGAAAGGTTTTCTATTTAAAACGCTTTTTGATTGGTTTGAATAGACTGCATTTTCAAAAACCCTCTTAAATTTTCGGATTGGGGAGTTCTTTTCCCCTTAGGGAAAAGAGCAATTTTCTAAACCCTAAAGGAAAGGAAAAAGGGGAGACAAAAAATTACAACCCTTTTCAAAGTTACGTTTTTTGCAAGGGCCCAAAAAAAGGGCCAACCCTTTCCTCCAAAATTTTAGCCCCCTTGTCCTATAGGTGATTTCCCGGGGAAAGGGAAAAAACCCCCCTGAGGTTGAAGCCAATTGTCCTCCATTTTTAGGGGGAAAAAAAAAATTTTTCCCCCTTTTTCCCCACTCCAAAATTTTTCCTTTTTACTATCAAAAAAAAACTTTGGAAAAATGGGGGGAAGGGAAAATTCCCGACAGGAGGGGTTTTGGGGACCAAAAGGCCATACCAAAAAATAGATGACAATTTTTTTTAGAGCAAAAAGGGTTTTCCTGTTTTTTGATGCTTAACAGCTCCAAAAAATTTTTAGCACAAACTCAATGCAGCAAACAGGGGACCATTTTTAACTGTGGGAAACGAAGAAACTTTTATTTGAGGGCTGACAGGTTTAAGTAACAGTAAGAAATAATTGGGCCCTTTTGTTTTTTTTTTCCCAAATTTATCTACTAAAAAACCACTGTAAAAATTGCAAAATTAAAAAAAAAAACCTTTTCCTGGGGCCAAGAGCAAACACCGAGAGGAAACTAAAGAGAGGAGGGAAGGGCTTATGGAATAATTTATCAAAATTTTACATCTTTTTATCCCTCACGCAAAGGGTTTTTTTACGTCGGGTTTAGTAGGTGAAAAAGGTGGTTCCTCAGTGTGTGACACCAACGTTTAAACATTTTAGAAAAAAAACATGAAAGGTCTGGGGTTTTTTTTTTGGGTGGATCCAGAAATTGGGGGAACTTTCCTAGGGGGGACTGGAAAACTGGACAGAAAGGGGGTACTACAGCATTTTAATGCCCATGCAATACCATTTTGGTTTTAAAATATTGGTCAGGGGTTTATATCACAGCCCAAAACAATTATCCAAAAAAATTTTAGGTTTGATTCCCGCTAGGGTTTTTTCAAAAAATTCCGGAAGAAGGGCCTCTTAGGATCCCCAAAGGGGTTTTTTTCCCCCAAAACCAAAAAAAAAAAAAATCCCCCCTTTTAAACCCCCCTTTTTTGGGTAAAAAAAAAACTAACCCATACTTACTTCCTCCATCAACACCATTTCAGCACTGCCAGAGGGTTCGTCAATGATGACATCATGTTCCTGGATCACATGATGCTGCAGCCAATCTATGGCCTCAGCAGTTGGATACCTGCATGTACAGCATGTGACCACAGTGCTCAGTGATTGGCTGCAGCATCATGTGATCCATGAGCGTGATGTCATCAGTGAGGGATCAGGTGGAACATTGGAGCTCTAGAACAGTTGTGGTGGGAGAGGTAAGTATGGGTTAATATTCTATGTTTGCAGAGTAGGAGGTGGAAGGGAGGTTTTTAAAAGTGTTGAAGAAGCCATTGAGCTTGTTTGGGATGAACTGGATAGAAGAGTGAAAGCAAATTTGAGAAGAAATTTCTGAACAATATCTGAATGCAATTGTAGACAGAATGCTTCGAAATATGTTATATCAACCAGAGGTGGCAACTGTGAAGAGTGAAATATGTATGTGATTCAGGGGTGGATTCGCTGGACCACCGCAACGATGATAGTTAAGCCACGCCAGGGAGCGGAGTCTAAGTAGCCCCCGGTTTTCACCAGAGCCCGCCGCAAAGCGGGATGGACTTGCTGCGGCGTGAGGCTACCAGGTCGCTACCCCTGACGTGACTTGCTTGCGATGGCGGCTGGGGTACAGCGTGGTACAAAGACGTGATCCAGAGGTGTAGTCAGGAACAGTCAGAAGGTCAGGGCAGGCGGCAGAGGTTCGTGGTCAGAGACGGGCAGACGGTCAGGGCAGGCGGCAAACAGGCAAGGTCAGGAAACGTAGCGGAACGGACTGGTACACGGGTAATCAAACAGGGCTTCCAACACTCTCAAGACTTGCTAACGCACACCAACAAACTCAAACTGGCAGAGAGTGCTGGGGGCGTATACCTTATATAGGACCAGCGGCCTATATAACCAATAACCAATACTCAATAACCAATTAACGGCGCGCTGGCCCTTTAAATCCAGACCAGCCGTCGCGCGTGCGCCTTAAGCAGCGGGTACGCGCGTGGTGGCTGTCAGAGCCAGACACAGGAGCAGGGACTGGTGAGTACGGGGTTTCCCCGCCAAGGGCAGAAGGACAGCGGCTGGCGCCGTGACAATGTAGCTTTAATTTGTAGAAACAAAGCTATTATTTTTAGGTTAACTTATTTTTTTCTTTTCTTTCATTTAAACATAAATTTGAGATATTAAACTATGTAAACATCAGTAAAAACTGCAAAAATTGAAGTGTTCTAAAAATTTTGACCGGTAGTGTACATAATACCCTTTGTAAGTTTCTAGACTTTCTAAAATGAGAGACGATTTTAGCTTGACACAATGTACTCAGCAGCCTCATTAGCCAACAACCTTAAAAAATGTGTTCTTGACATAAAACATTGTCCTAAAGATCGATTTCTGTATATTTTGGCCTCATCAATATATAAGGTTAATCTGACCTCGCATCTTCTTTTCAATGATATTTCTGCATTTAACTGCTGAACAGCCTGTCATTCTGGAAATAATCTGAATTTTATGTTTCACTCAGTTGTTGTTTTTTCACTCAGCTGCTATTTAGTAGACCGAAACATAAGCAAAAAACTGAAAAACTCGACTTCAACTAAAACTTTGAAGGGAAAAACTAATTTAAAAAAGGTGTATAGTGATGTCTCTGCTTTCAAGCCACTTTAATGTTTGCATTAGGGAATAAATAATTCCCTGATATAATGTGATCATCAGATTGTCACCCTTGGCAAGTGCAAGTAATCCTGTAATAATATCGTAGAGTAGTGAGGAAATACAAATTCCCTGTAGCAGGAACCGTCAGCAGAATGTAAGCTCTGTTCACAGCAGCCTGTATTCTGTCACTTCAGCAGTAGATACAAAGGGCAACATGTATGAACGGGACTGCGGCAGAAGTCTGGCGTCTTTTCAGCCCAAAACCTGGCGCAGCCCCATTCGCTCTAATTTTTAAATAGGCGCCCTCAATATAAAGGGATTCGAGGCCCGCGGCACTTTGTAGTGCGCCTGAGATCGGGGGGCGTGCTATAGGCGGGGCACACTGCAACCATATAAAAGCACACATCAGTATGGCAAACAGGTGCATCGGGGGAAAACGGGTTTAAAAGTGGTTTCCTGAGCAAAAGTGTCCTTTGTAGCTAGAAGTGCTAAATTTGACCCCTTAAAAAGGTTCTTAGATTCAGGCGATTTACACTTAATGGCCAGGAATGTGACGGGGAAAGGGAACCCCCTAAGAACATCTTCATTAAGCTGCCTCAAAGGCAATAAATATTGGGGTATTAAAAGAGGCTTTTGGACTCACAGGACGGGGATGAAATTCTACCGCTGTATAAAGAAATTGGTGCGGCCTCACTTAGAATTTTGCTTTAGTTCTGGGCTCCGTTTATAAAAAATTTTAATGGAGCGAGTCTGCAAAGACGAGCAACCAAACTTATAAGTGGAAGGGGAGCATCTTGTTATGAGGGAGGTTAGTAAAATTTTAAACTTTTTTAGTCTTGAAAAAAGATGGCTTCGGGGGGGACATGATTAATTTATATAAATATATAAATGGTCCCTATAAAAAGAGGGGAAAAATTATTTCAAGTGAACCCCTCAAAAACAAGGGGAACCCCTTCGGTAGAAAAAAAAAAGGATTTCAATCTCCAGAGGAAAAAGAGCGTTTTCACGTAAAAACTGTGAATTGTGAATAGGCCCCTGGGGATCCCTTATATGCCCACCCACATTTTTTAAAAAAACCCTTTAAATATAGAGATTCATTACGCCCTCTTTTTTATAGGGTCCGGCCCATCAATCTCATTCCCCCCTTCAAAATCACCTCCACACCAATAAAAAAGGGAAAAAATTTTGTAGTAAAAAGTAAAAAAAAAATTAATTTTTGGCCCTGAAATTTCCCAAACACAAGGTAAAATTCCCCAAGGCTACTTTTTTAAAAATAGTAGATAGCAACACTTCATAAACTTCAACAGCCCCACACCATAAACCGGGCTATGAAAATACCCATACGGCCATTTTGGGAGAGGGGTTTAAAAAGCTCTAAAATTTTGGAATGTCCCCAACAAATAAAATTTATTAAAAAAAGATTGTAGGAAAAAAAAATATCCGAACCATTGTTAGAAACGTAAAAACCAGGTCCAAAAAATTTAACACAAAGGTTTTTGGGGAAAATACCAAAAAAGTGAAGAAAACCGAAATGGATATAACATAAAAAATAAAATTCCCCCTCATCCCCCCAAAATAAAAAATATTTTAGAGAAACACGGGAACATCTTTAAAAAAAGATCCATTTTGGGGCCCCAAATCCCAGGAAAACGGGCTTAATTTACAGAAAACCCCCCAATATTAAGAACATCAACCCCCCCAGCCGAATCAAAACCCCACAGAGAGCCTACAAATCCCTATATCAAACACAGGAAGCTCTGATGGGGCTCTTTTCAGTGCAGATGTTGTATCAAATTGCACCATACCCAATTACCTTTTACACAAGCAGAGAAACTCATGAGATCAAATACAACTAAATTGTAAGGTTCAATTTATTATGTGATCGGTGTTTTTCAAAAACAGTTGTGGGCGAACACCCCCGTCCTTTACATATCCGCTTGAACGGGCCCCGGGCCTGTGTAAACTGGGCGATGTCTTAAAACGTCTCCCGACACTGCAGCAGTCCCATAAAAAGGATTCTCCTTTTTACACACCACCATAAACCAAAACCCTTTTAAAATAAACCCAAACAGTTAAGGCCACAAAGGAGAGAGATGTTCGGATCAAACCGACTCCAACTTTAATCCGAGGCATAAATGAGCTATGAACTCATTTATTAACATATAGTCAAATGAATCATCCAAGTGTCCCGCGATATGGATATTGTTCCCTCAACACTGTTGCAAAAAATTATGTACCCACAACGATAAATGTACCCATCAAATTTTTATTTTTCATCTATTGTTTTAAAAATATTGCCATGTTTAGAATACTTTTACTATGTGTTAAATATGTGCCGTGATTGCTTTTGGGTTTACTATTGTGTTAAAAGTGCCGAATTAGAACTGTTTATCTTTGGTGTTAAATATGTGCCGTGTTTAACATTACTTTATCTATGGTGTTAAAAATATGTGCGTGATTAGCATTACGTTTATCTATTGTGTTAAATATGTGCCGTGTTTAGAAACACGTTTATCAGGGTGTTAAATATGTCCCGTGATTAGAAATACGTTTCCTATGTGTTAAATTGTCCCGTGATTAGCAACATGTTTATCTATGGTTTTAAATATGTGGTGATTAAAATAGTTTATATTTGTGTTAAAAATGTGCCGTGATTAGCAATACGTTTAGTATTCTTTACATATCTGTAGGGACAAAAAGTGTATTTAGAATACCTTTTCCTGAGTATTTTAGTTATATAATTCTTTTCCCCGTTTTAAATTTTTTTCTTACTGCTACGGAAATCTCTAACAGGATTGGTCACTTTGTATTCCCCACTCACTTTTCCATGTATTTTCCAAGAGAGTAGGCACTTTTTCATTGGTTCTTCATAAATACCGCTCTCAAAGCACCTATACAGTCACTTTTTTTCCCTATGTATTGGGCCTTTTGTTTTATTTTTTACCCCATATCTCGGACCCAAACAGTATTTAGCATCATATTATAAATTTGCATTTTTTTGCTTTTTTTGGTTTTTTTGGGGCTTTAAATTCTATCTAATGGGCTCTTCATTTTAAAAGCACCCAGCTTTTTATGGTTCTTTTATATTACCCCCCTGATTGCTTATTGGTAAAATAACAGTCTTATTTTCTATTGCATATCTTTCACCATTTTTTGGGGTCTATTTACATCCCCTTTCTTCTAAACCCAATTTTCCCCGTTTATCTACACCGGAAAAATTTTGTTCAGGAAAAACTCTTTTTTCAAACTTTGTTAATGTAATTAATATCTTTTCATCATTTCCCCATTACACTTCCCCTGCCTACAAATTTTCAACACTATAGAATCTTCACAGACACCTGATTGATATCATCTTCCAATTTCTTTATCCCTTCAGCTATCCTGATCACCCAACCCCCACGCCCTTGATTGACGGTTTTCAAATCCAATGATAGCTCACATTCTGTTTAAAAAAGGATTTAAAAATCCTTAATGTATTTCTGAGAAGCACGGGTTTCCCTGCGAAACGCTAAAGTTTATTTTATTTTTTCTGTTTTTAATTTGTAAGGCAATCCCTTTGCATTTTTTAAAAATAAAATTTACAAATTTTATAAAATAGCCTTTTGCTCGGGCTTTATTTTATTCTCTAGGTTTCCGGGGGGCCCCTTTTTTTTTTTTCCTGCATTGCCGTCCCTCACCCTCGGATCCCCCAGTGGGTGCCAGCGACCCAAAGGCTGCCGTATCAAGGGCTCGGAAGATAAATAGCCCCGCAAACGTATATGATGTTGTGCCTCTAAATTAAGAGCGCAACCTCAAGAGGGAGCGAACCCCTTTTCTTCTCTTATTTATCATTTTCAAGGATATTACACTATTGTGCGCCCCCTCCCTCTTTTTCTTTATTGTTCTCAACTGTAAATCTGTGGAATGTGCCTGAGGAGCTGATCGCAGCAGAACTTGGGAGTTTCAAAAAAGGGTTTTGATAACTAAATGAAACTAAAGAATATTTTAAAAGTAATAGTAGTAGTAACATTCTGGATCCGGCAGGGGGGCGGGGTCTGGGTCAGAGTGGGGGCTTTTGAAGCAGATTGGTTTTGCCTTTTGGGGGTTTTTAGGGATTCAACAGTGGGGGGGCTTAAAGCCTTCTCTCCCCCCCTTCACCCCCAATTTTACCCCCCCTTGTTTAAATTATGACAATGTCTTTTTTCAACCGTACTAACTATTTTAAATGTAACAGCACAGTGCTACTGTAACTGTTTTACTGTGTTAAAACACCCTGACATTCCCTGCCAAATAGCTGTCTACCCTGCAAGGCAGGGGTGTCCAACTCAAATACGCAGCGGGCAAAAATTAAAAACCTGGACAACCTTGATGTGTATTGAAAAAGTGTCTACAATTCATGAAGTTTTTCATTTTCATTTAAAAATAATAAAAACCCTTTTATCAGGGAAAAAAACTTACCGTTTTTTCAGACAAATTTAAAAAGCCTTTTCCCCCCCAAAAAAAATTAGGGGAAATGAAGGTGTCTTGTTGCCTGAATGTACTTATCTTGGGCTTTTTAAAGGGTGAAAAAGGGAACATTGTTGGAGGAAATCGTCGGCGGGATTTAAGGGGTAAACTCCGCCGCTGGCTTTCTGCAGCATCGCCACACTCCGTCACTGGCTGTCTCCTATACCGTCCCTCCATAAGCAATACGCCACGAAACGCGTTAATACATAGCAATGAACGCTATGCACCTTGATTTTAAATGCCCTTTTTGGGCTTACCCCGTTTTCCCCAAAAAAAAGACAGGTTTTTAATTTAAAAATTTTGCTCCTAAAAAAAAAGTAAGACTTTTTTCAGGGGATGTCTTATTTTTACATGAACAAGAATTCACATTTACAGTTAATATACTGTAGTGATTTTATCCAAAACGTAACACCCAAACTTGAATTGCACAAAAAAAAAGCACTGTACCTTATTTTCGGGGGAAAAAAGGTATGTTTACTAGCAAGGTTTAGATGCCCCGATTTTTTTTAGAGGGTATACTTTCAGACGCACTTTACACTGATTCAATGCGCCTAAAAACTGCCGCGGCGACGACCTAAAAGTTTAAATCACCCCCCTTTTGCCGTTTTACAAATTAAAAAATTTCAATAATTGGTATGCCAATCCCTAAAAGTCCCAAACTATTTAAAAAAAGAACATCTTTACCCGAACCCGTACACCCCAAAAAGAACAACATTCCAAACAACAAAAATTTTGGGTTTTTTTTTGGGCATTCAATCCCCCAAAAATGAGAAAAAAGTGATCAAAAAGTCGCATCTATCCCAAAATGGTACCAATAAACACCACACTTCAGCCCGCACTTTTTGCTTCAATTTTATTTCCATATTTTCCTCCTCTAAACCTAAAAATAAATTTTTCTCCTCTGTATATTACTTGGCCGTTACTCGTGGACCAAATATATCTACACTGCGTGGCAGATTTGGCCAGCAGGCCTGAGTTTGACACCCATGCTGTAAAGGAAGTAGGTACAGACATTGACTCGGTCTACCTCTGTAATGTAGGGACAGATATCGCTGATTCTGTCTCTTCATCCAAATGATGTAGGCAACGATAGTACTGCAACCGTCTCTTCCTGTAAATGATGTAGGCACAGATATTACTGTCTACTTGTCTCTTCCTGTAAATAATATACAGTTGAAACCAGAAGTTTAAATCCACTATATAAAAAAACACATCTGCATGTTTTTCTCACTATCTGACATGAAATCAGAATAAACCTTCCCTGTTTTAGGTCAATTAGGAACCAAAATTATTTCTATTTGCCAAATGCCAGAATAATGATAGAGAATTTTTAAGGCATTTTTATTACTTTCTGCAACGTCAAAAGATTACATACACTAGGATTACTGCACCTTTAAACAATTTAGGACAGCCCCTATGATGATGTTATGTCTTTGGAAGCTTCTAATAGGTTTATTGGCAACATATGAGTTAATTAAAGACACACCTGTCTATGTATTTTTTAAGCAGACCAGAAACACACTGCTTCTGTGTGTAACATCATGGGAAAGTCTAAAGAAATCAGCCAGGATACCAGGAAAAGAATTGTGGACTTTCACAAATCTGGATCATCCTTAGGTACAATTACCAGATACCTGAAGGTGCCTCATTCATCTGTACAAACAATTATACACAAGTACAAACAATGTGCAGCCATCATACCGCTCAGGAAGCAGACAGGTTCTGTGTCTCAGAGATGAATGTGCTTTGGTCCAACATGTGCATATCAACCCAAGAACAAAAGCTAAAGACCTTGTGAAGATGCTGGCGGAAGCTGGTAAGAGTGTATCATTATCTACAGTGAAACAAGTACTGTATCAACATGTGCTGAAAGGCCACTCTGCCAGGAAGAAACCATTACTCCAAAAGAAAACTATAAAAGCCAGATTAAGGTTTGCAAATGCACACAGGAACAAAGCCCTACATTTGTGGAGACAAATCCTGTGGTCTGACGAAACTAAAATTGAACTGTTTGGCTATAATGCCCATTGTTACGTTTGGAGGAAAAAGGGAGAAGCTTGGAAGCCTAAGAACTCCATCCCAATTGTGAAACATGGGGATGGCAGCATCATATTGTGTGGTTGTTTTGCTGCAGGAGGGACTGGTACACTTCACAATATAGATGGCATTATGAGGAAAAAAGATTGTGTGGCAATACTGAAGCAACATCTCAAAACATCAGAAAGGAAGTTAAAGCTTGGGCGGAAATGGGTCTTTCAAATGGACAATGATCCAAAGCATACTGCCAAACTGGTTACAAAGTGGCTTAACCCCTTACCCTACCTGGACATATGGGCATGTCCAAGTACCGGTAAGGGGCTGTGTAACGGGATCAAGGCAGCCGTCAGTCATCTTTTAACCATTTCAGGCCCAATACAGCCAAATCAAATAGGGCTCCCACCCATTAATAGTTCCTATTTTTTAACATATCAGTGGGCCCTTTTTGATTAGGGCCCCTGACAGGAGTACTGCCCGTACTGCCCTATTGGCACCCCTGAGCGGGATCGCGACGCGATCCCACTACATAGCCACCGAGTGTTAGCTGAAAATTCTAGATAACACTTAGCGGTCACAGCGTGGGAGGGCGCCATTCGCAAACATAGCCATAACGTCTAAATCAAAGACAAACAGTGCTGCACACCGTTCACCACTCCGTTCGGGGCATTCGCAGCTAAGTCACGTGCTCCCGATTGGTTAACATGACAGCTGGAAGCCTCATGAAGACTTCAATCGCCATGTTTTCTGATTTACTACTTCCTGCCTGGGGCAGGAAGTAGTAAAATCACCATCTTTGTAAACCTTAATGCATTGTCTATACAATGCATTAGGCTGTATAAATTGATTGTGCCCCTAGTGGTAAAGTACCCTATGGGGACTTAAAGTTAAAGTAGAAAAAAAAGTTTTAAAGTGTAAAAAAAAATTAAAAGTCCGAAACAGTCTGATTTATTCAAATATAACATAATTTACCCCGTACACTGAACACGGTAGAAGAAATAAAATTCCAAACGCCAAAATTGCGGTTTGTTTTGTCATTTCATGTCACCTAAAAATTGGAATAAATTTAATCAAAAAAGGCCCAATGTATTCCAAACTGGTAGCAATAAAAAGTACACTTCCGCCCGCAAAAAATGTGCCCTCACTCAAGTCTGTAGTTGTTAGCACAAAAAAGTTATTGGTTGCAGAAAATGGTGCGGCCGCGCAAATTTCAAAAATAGAAAATGTTTGGAATTTTTGTTTTTACGACACCAAAACATAATGAACACTGACTATGTTTGGTATTGTCGGATGCATATCAACCTGTACAATACAGATAACACATCAGTTTTTATCACTGAATCCGTAAAAACAAAAATTCCATAAACATGGTGCAAGTATGTATTTTTTCACATCTTGCCCCACTTAGAATTTTTTTGCGTTTTCCTAGTATATGCTATGGTATGCTGAATGACACCATTATAAAGTACATCTTGTCCCATAAAAGTCCTCATACGCCTATGTAGGTGAAAAAATAAGAACGTTATGGCTTTGGGAAGGCAGGGAGGGAAAAAACAAAGAACCACGTTATTTTGACCGTGGTGGGTTAAGGGCTTAAAGGGAATGGGTCATCAAAAATGACTTACTGTTTCAACACATTTTTTAAGAATTTTTGGTTATATTTTTTTTAATGTTCCATATCACTTTCAATATTTTTTAATAATTGTTAAGTCCTGCAGTTTTCACTTTGGCACTAAGCCTAATAATAGTCTGACATTCCTTTTTGTAAGGAAGTTTCTCATTTGTTGCTATTTCAGCACAAAGAGGGTCAAACTAAAAGGAGACCCAGTGTGAATAGATAACGGCTTCACTAGTACAAGAGGAGATAGTCAAGTTCCCCCTTTCACCCCCCTGCACACTGTTTTCCCTGGGTCACAGAGTATGATAAAAAACCCCTATAAAAGGTCAAGGGATGAGTCAGTTTTATTTCCCCTATGTGCTGAAGCTACTATAAAGCATCTCTCTGACTGCTTTTAAAAGCAGTGCAAAAAAGGCCCTAGGGGCCCAAAGTAAAAACTGCAAGATTTAAAGAATTATTAAAAAATATTGAAAGTGATATGAAAAATAAAAAAAAAAAAAAAAAAATCCTAAAAAATGTGTTTACCATAAAAATGTGACTTAAACAATGACTCATTTTTTGATGCCACTTTTCCCTTTAAGGAAACCAAGTCGTGTTTTGGAGGGGCCATACAAAGCCTGTCTAATCCTATTGAAAAATTTAGGGGCAAAGCGAAAAAGGCAAGTGGAGAAAAACATGGCTCAGTTACACAGTTCTGTCAGGGGGAATGGGCCAAAATTTCCCAAAATTTTGTGAGAAGTTGTGGAAGGAGACCCAAAAATTTTTTTGCCCCAAAGTATGGGCAATGTACCATTACAAATAAAATGTTTGTAACTTTTGACTTTGCGAAAGTAGTAAAAATCCTTAAAAAACTTCTCTTCATTATTCTGGCATTTGGCAAATGAAAAAAATTTTGGTTCCTAATTGCCCTAAAAACGGGGAAGGTTATTTGATTTATGTCAGATAGTGAAAAAAAACATGGCATTGTGTTTTTTTAAATTAGTGTATGGAAAATTCTGGTTGCAACTCTATATCCCAAACGTATGACCGTAAATCTTCTATAGGACTAGTTACTGCCAACAACAGTTAATTAAATAAGTACCCCCCAAGTAGTAGCAGAGGAAAACTCTCAAATCATAATATATTTAAAAGGGGGTTTTTCCCGGGCGTGCTTATCGCTAAGAAGCAATGTAAAAAAACCCCGCGAGAGAGGGGGGAGAGAGAGAGAGAGAGAGAACAGCCCGGCACAGAGCATGCTAAGGGGTGTGTGAAATGTTCACTAAATAATCAAACTACAACTGTGGATTTGTATACAAAAGCAACCCTTTTTCCACAGCAGCTTGAAAGTTCTTCATGTTCTCTTTCATCAGTAAAGCAGGGATCACTCAGATAATCACATTAAACTGGGATTCTGTATAAAAACAAAACATATTTTACCCCGGGGCCCTTTAAAGCTTCTTCAGCTCCCTCTCATCAGATAAAAAAGTGTGTTGCGCAAACCCGGCCCGCAGCTTTGTAGGTGTATCTAATAGAAGCTTTTAGTAATAAGGGAGGTAAGGCAGCCTGTAGCTCTCTCAGGCTGCAATTTTTTTAATTTAATATTTAGAAAAGGATTAAATACCCATTTTGGGGATCCCACGTCAACATTACATCGTGGCAAAACCCCTTTAACAGAGAACACATGAGAGCAAGGAACTGTCTTTAAAAAAATTTAATTTGTATTCAGTATAAATATTAAAATCGAAGAATGGATAAGGATAACCAAATACAATAGCCAGGCTTGATCACAAGCAATAAATAGACACTAAGGGTATGTTCACATGGCGTAATTGCAGTGCGCATTTTGCCGCATATTTGCGCTGTAATGTGCGCCGCAATTACAGTAATTCATAGCTCTCATATGAATTACACGACGTCTTCCCCGGCATACAATACGAATGTATTGTACGCCGGGGGAGAGTGACTGTCAATGGTTTGCG
Organism: Phyllomedusa bahiana; assembly: GCA_025379985.1. Taxonomy (NCBI): domain Eukaryota; kingdom Metazoa; phylum Chordata; class Amphibia; order Anura; family Hylidae; genus Phyllomedusa; species Phyllomedusa bahiana. The sequence goes on from JAODAL010005311.1 coordinate 96,966, forward strand.
GGCTTTCACGCCATGACAATCGGTGAAAGTATCGTGTTTAACAGTATAACATTCGGAGTAAAAACCCCAATAGGGCAAATAGAGGTATCATAAAGTTTTGGGGCTCCCTTTACAATCTAAATACTACTACCATATAGTTCCTCCATGATATTAACAGTCAGTAGCTGTAGGGAAAAATATGGGAAATCCCAAAGAAGGATCAGTGGACCCCAATGTGCTGGACAGGGTCTACAAAGAGTGCCAAGAAAATAATCCCCACACCATGACACCACCACCACCAGCCTGAACCGTTGATACAAGGCAGGATGGATCCATGCTTTCATGTTGTTGACGCCATATTCTGACCCTACCATCCGAATGTCGCAGCAGAAATCGAGACTCATCAGACCAGGCAACGTTTTTCCAATCTTCTACTGTCCAATTTCGATGAGCTTGGGCAAATTGGAGCCTCAGTTTCCTGTTCTTAGCTGAAAGGAGTGGCACCCGGGTGTGGTCTTCTGCTGCTGTAGCCCATCTGCCTCAAAGTTCGCCGTACTGTGCGTTCAGAGATGCTCTTCTGCTACTTGGTTGTAACGGGTGGCTATTTGAGTCACTGTTGCCTTTCTATCAGCTCGAACCAGTCTGCCCATTCTCCTTTGACCTCTGGCATCAACAAGGCATTTTTCCCCCCACAGGACTGCCCCTCACTGGATGTTTTTCTTTTTCGGACCATTCTCTGTAAACCCTAGAGATGGTTGTGCGTGAAAATCCAGGAGATCAGCAGTTTCTGAAATACTCAAGACCAGCCCTTCCGGCACCAACAACCATGCCACGTTCAAAGGCACTCAAAAACACCTTTCTTCCCCATACTGATGCTCGGTTTGAACTGCAGGAGATTGTCTTGACCATGTCTACATGCCTAAATGCACTGAGTTGCCGCCATGTGATGGGCTGATTAGAAATTAAGTGTTAACGAGCAGTTGGACAGGTGTACCTAATAAAGTGGCCGGTGAGTGTATATTATACATACATATACATACACATACATATACATACATACATATATATTTACATACATAGGTTCATACATGTTGCCCCTAGTGACTATCTGCCAATTTACTCATACATTTCCAGGAGGAAGCACAATGCTGAATTCTTGGAAAATCTGTGCCAGCATTATTTTACAGTGAACAAACACATAAAGGGAACAAAAAGATCCTTTGGTGTCTCTTCAATCCAAACAATTATGCACATGTCAATGTCTCTTTCTATTGAAGTGTACAGGATTAGAAGACAAAGCCTTGGAAGGCAGTTTCTGTAACTTCCATTGAATTTAAATGCACATCTAACTTTTCAGGGTAGTAATACACGGTATGCTCTTGGCATGGTGCAATGCAGCCATGACACGGTGGAGGATCGCTGCACCACACATCAGTGGTTTTCACTTCGCTTAGGCAAAACCGTGGGACCCCTAATGAGCAGTGAACACTGATAAACAATGATTGTTAATGGTCGCACGGTTTTGTAGGTGTTCACCCGCCAATACATGGGGCTACTTATTAAGCTTATTGAAAACCCATAGTGCGGGGTGCAGCAGCGGGTCTTGGCGAGAAGACTGCACCGAGTATTCCTTTAGGCTATGTCCACATGTAGGACTCAAAAGTCCAACATGGTTCCAATCTTGTTTCCTTGGCAGAAATCTGGGGCGACATGTCCCAAGCGCCGTTTTTTTGGTCTATTTTGCACCAAAAATACTCTTGACCCCATAATCTCTATGTAAATGAACTGTCATACACCAAAACTAGGTGCATTATACGCTGGGCACGACACATTGTAATGTGCCTCAAAAAGGGGCATTACATATAGTAGCAATGATACACTGTGCGCTTCCATAACACCATGCACCTATTGAGACGCATTACATACACTAGTAATGATACGCTATGCGCCGCGATTTGCGCAATGCATTGTGCAATGGCATTTTTGAGGCGCTTTTCAGACAAGGTTTTTTTGCTGATTTGGACGCTGAAAATTCAACGTGACCGCTGTAGCTTGGTAGTTACACATGCTGCTGGGTCTTATCAGAGCCAGATCAGCTCTGTAGTGAATACAGAGGGTTGTTGCCCCCTGTATTTCAGACAAATATATCAGCCCCAGCTACAAAAGAAAACTGAAAAAGATTTACGTAAGGTCTTTCTCTGACACAATATTTAAAATAATGTATTAATAAAACAAATATACATGAAATATATTATTTAAAAAAACTTTAAGGCTATGTTCACACGGCGTAATTGCGGCACGCATTTCGCCGTGTATTTGCGCTCTAATACGCGTGAAATGCGCACCGCAATTATGGTAATTCATAGCTCTCATAGAGAACTATGAATTACGCCCCATCTCCCCCGGCGTACAATACGATCCTATTACGCCCCCCACCCCCCGGAGCTTCGAAGTAAGTTGTTGAGTCTCACTTCCAGTGTATAATGCGCCTGATGTATGAAAGTGGTTTTTGTGTGATTATAAATGGTGTCTAGAGTTCATCGCACCTCACCTGTGTGTTTGGCACATTACGGAACTTAGGCGCATTAGTAATGCACCAAACATGTATAACGGCTATAGATAGGCTGAAAATAAAATACATTAGGATAGCATGTCAGTGAATAGAAACTATGGAACTGATGTTGCTTGGTGGACCACAGATCCCAGCAAGACCTGTGCTGTGCTGGCTCTTGCTGTATGTAGAATAAAGGGTGAGAGCAGCAAATATAAATTTCAAATTTAATGTAGTAAAAATTAAAAATTTAAAAATCTGAACATCAGTGGGTTATTTAATGTAAAACTAGTTTTAGATTCTAATACATTTAAATACATTTTATATATTTTATATTTTTGGTATCTTATATATTTTTACATTTTATATAACTTTTTTTTATTAAATTTAAATCATTTTATTTTATATAGTTTGATAATTATCAGAAATTACTTTTTATTATTGTACTGGTGGAAGTTGAGAAATATTGGACATTTTTTGCCCTAAGGGCAAATCTATCTCCACTTTGACCCCTCAGTCTCAGGCACCACATTGAGATAGGTCTGCCTGTCCGAGCAGTAATGCGCCTGGTTTTGCCAACCTGCATTCATATATGTGTCCAATATTACGAGTGTGGTGCGACGCCCCCAGAACACCCCCTCCTGTTAGGCGCATTAAAAAATGTCAAGTCTTAAGAACAATGCGCCTAACACATTCATTAGGTGCATTAGACATCGTAGCCGCTCACTTAGGCGCATTTTATGCCAGAAAAGGGTGAAAAACCCGATCATACATGTCTCCCTATAGTGCTGCAGGCTTTAGACTATGAAGAGCTTGCTTATAGTCTGTAACCATAAAGACACAATCTACATAGGAGCTGTGAACACAAATAGGTAGGAGATTTTTTTTATTTTCTACATTTTTTACATTGTTTCAGTTGCATTGGAGCAATAATAAATATCGTGCAAAAGTATATAAGCCCTCTTAACTGAGTTTTAGACACAAGTGACCTCATGTATGAAAACGGTCTTGGTCTAAGACTTTCTTTGTTGCCCATAGCAACCAATCAGAGCCCATAGCGACCAATCAGAGCTCCCCTTTAATTTTTTCAGAGCACTAGATGTAATAAAAGGGAGCTCTGATTGGTTACTATGGGCAACACAGAAAGTCTTAGACCTACCGTAGACAGTTTTCATACATGTTCACCAAGAAGTCATGTACTGATATCAATTCTTGTTGCTGCAATTCCACTTATAATACCTGCAACATATTATGAAATCCTTCTGCACTTCATACACACGTGGCATCTGCTCTGCATTTACACCATATCTGTCATATCTTTTTGGCAGGGTTGGCAAATACCTTCACGTGAAGCATATATAAAAATTTTACAACTTGCTATCCACATAGCACAGTCTGTTTATATAAGCACACGTCTATCGGCTCGTATCCTTGCACGGGTATTTCTGACCTTTTTTTAGAAGCTCTCTCCCTTAAGAAGATTACACTTGGGCTCAGAGTTCACCCCACAGCAGCAGATTTAATCATGTACAGCTCACACCGCTAAAGCCTCAAACACAACGTTCATGTCATCACAAATATTCAGCAATGACAACATTGACTGAAAGGTTTCCTCAGATTGATTGAATGGCACAAAATCTGGGGCTGACCCCCTGGCCCGGCTACAGTCACCCACAGACCAACCCTCAACCCCATCAGCAGGCGCACACCAAGCCTAATGCTGAAGAACTGAGTAACGCCAGCTAGATCGTGCCAGTTCACACTAGTATAAAGAAATCTGTTACTTGTGGCTTATAAATCTATATAAAGAGAGAGATGTGAGATAGATAGATAGATAGATAGATAGATAGATAGATAGATAGATAGATAGATAGATAGATAGATAGATATTAGACAGATATATATTAGATAGATAGATATGAGTATTAGATAGATAGATAGATAGATAGATAGATAGATAGATAGATAGATAGATAGATTATAGATAGTGAGAGAAATAGACTATCAGACACATAGCTATCGGATAGATACATGGATAGAGAGATAGATGGATACATGGAAAAATAGATAGAAAGAAAGATATGGGATAGATAGGTATGAGACAGATAGATAGATAGATAGATAGATAGATAGATAGATAGATAGATAGATAGATATGAGATAGATAGATATATAGATAGATAGATATATATATAGATAGATAGATATGAGATAGATAGATAGATAGATAGATAGATATGATAGATAGATAGATAGATAGATAGATATGAGATAGATAGATAGATAGATAGATAGATAGATAGATAGATGATAGATAGATAGATACTAGTGCATCTAAAAAAATTAGAGTATCATTGAAAATTAAAGAGGTTTTCTAGGACTATCTTTTTATTTATTATAGGGCTCACAAATGTATTCTATTAAACCTTGTAATTCATACTGTAATGAGTCTGTAATGAGTCTATACAATATATGGGTTTCTCTATTTGACAAATTATTGATATCAATTATCTTTTCAGTGATATTCTATTTTTTTGAGATGTACTAGTAGATATGAAATAGATATAAAGATAGATGCATGAATAGATATTCACATATGTTTATATCTTAGTGTAAATATATACCTACAGTATATACAGATGTTTGTGGGTATATTATATGTTTATTTATGAACTGATAACTTATAAACTGAGCAAACTTCTGCAAACATGCAGGAGCAGGAGGTGGGTTTGCACACTTAGGGTGTGTTCCCACTGCAGAGGACAAATACCGGTCGGTTTACCCGACCGGTATTTGTCCTGTTTTGCGGCCGCGGGGGGGGTGGCTTTTCTCCACGATGAGCGGAGAAAAACTCTCCCCCTTCACATTCACAAGCACAGATTCCGTCCGAGAACCGGACTGAAGATTGTGCTTGCACAATGTTTTGCGGCCGGACCGCGGGCAGAAAAACCGCCGGACGGACAACCCGTGCAGTGGGGACTGTTGCACGGGTTTTCCATAGAGCA
>JAODAL010005311.1:107500-145232 GCA_025379985.1 Phyllomedusa bahiana
AAAAAACCCCGCAAACAAACACACCCCCATATTTTTTGATCGGAATTTAGCGCATGTCTGAAAAAAAGGGGCATTTTTCTTCCCTTTTCAAAGTTTGACGCACCGGCAAATAAAAAACCCTTTAAAGGGAAAGGGGTGGCCCCTTGGGGGGCATTAACGTCATTTGCTTGCAAGCACCTAATTTCAGCAGTGCATTTTGGAGCGCGTCCGGCCCAAAACACCGTGTTAACCCCCTTTATTATTTTTGAAAGGGGAACCCCTTTTAAAGGGGGGGGAATGGGCGATCTGAATAAAGGGGAAGGTTTTTAAGAGGCATTTTTTGCAACCAATAACTTTTTTGTTTTTTCCACCCAAAAAAACCCCAATTCCCCGGAAAAACAAGCAACTTTTTTATCACTCTTTTCCCAATTTTTTTGGGATATGAAATGACCTCCCAAAAAATTGCAGTTTTGGCGTTGGGGGGTTTTTTTTTTTTTGTAAGCTTTTTACCGTTCAGGGTAAAATGATGTTTTACTTTAATAAATTGGGCTTTTCCCAAAAGCGGAAAAAACCCCAAATTTTTATGTTTTTAAAAATTTTTTTTTATTTTTTCTTTATTAAAATTTTAAAAAGCTTTTTTTTTTTTTTTTAAAAAACTCTATACCCAAAAATTCTAAGCCGGTTAAAAATTTTTAATTAAAAAGGGGCTGTTTTTTTGGCAGATGGGGCAAAGGGCCCCCCCCTTTTTAAAACCAAAAATTGGGCCCCCGACCCCGGTTTCCCCTTCAGAATGTTTTTTGTGCCCCTGGGCAAAAATCAATTTAAAACAAGGGGGGCCAAAAAATTAAAGGGAAAAAAATTTTTTTAATTAAAAAAACCTGAAAAAAATGGGGGTGTTTGCCCGGGGGCCCCGGGCGTTTATTTTCAAACGTTGGACGGGAAGGGGGGTTTTTCAAATTTTTTATAGCCTGCAAAAATTCCAAACAAAACCCAAGGGGCCCTTTACCCCCCGCCCCCCCCCCGGGAACCAAGGGTCAAGAGCCCCCCTTTAAAAAGGGGGTTTACCTGGGGGCCCAAAAAAATTTTGGGGCCGTGCTTAAATTTTGCAAAAAAGGGGCCAAATCTTATTTACCCGAACTTTTTTGGGGGCCAGGGTTACTAAATTCAAAGGGCAAAAATTCTACGCTAAAAAATGCAGGAAAAAAAATTTTTGGGCCTTGGGGTGCCAAAAAAAATCATACCCCTTACCCTTTGTTCCCCAAAAAGTATTTAAAAACATTAAGGGGCCCCCCCCAACACAAAAAGGGGGTAATCGCTTGTACATTCTTCTGCATTATGTACGTAATGCAGAAGGGTGTAAAAGGGTAGCAGGGAAAAAAAAAGGGGGTAAGATGGGCAGCCAAAGATAACAACCCCCTGCAGAAAAAGGGGGTTTTCGGCTCCCGCAACCGCAACTCCCCTGGGGAACAAGCTTTTTATTTTAAAAACTCCGTTCCAAAAGCAGTCCCATTAAAACGGGTAAGGGTGCTTTGGGGGAAACTTCCCAAACCCCGGAGTTTTAAAACCCTTTGTTTTCCGCAAAACCAAACACCCCAAATCAAAGGGGGTTTTCCCCTGCTCCATCGGGGCCCTGGGTTTCCCAAAAGGCCCCAAGGAGGGCCCCGGGGGAAATTGGTTTTACCTCGTTTTTGGGGGTCTAAATTAACATCCTATTACTTGTGTTTTTAGGGTTTACTGGTCCCAGGGTTAAAAGGGAAAAAAACCCGGGGGTGCCCTAACATGGTTCCTAAAGTTGTTTTTTTTTTCTTTCCGGTTTTTAAAAAAAAAAGCAAGAAAGAGACAAAACAAGAAGCGGAGTTTTAGGAAACTTTACAGCATTTAAAAGTTTCCCGTAAGGTTGGGCCCCAAAATAAAAACCTCCCCGGTGGGTCCAGAAACCCGCTAAACCCGGTGTGTTCCTAAATTAAAATCCATCGGGGGGGCCCTTTTAAAACCCCATCCGGGCATGGGTTGTGTTTTCTAAATTCATCTTGTTTACCAACTAAAACAATGAAAAATTTTATCTTAGGGGTGTCCCCAAAGGCAAGGGTTTCGGCCCCGGTTTTTCAACCGGTTTGCGGGTTTTTTAGACCCCTGAAAAACCGGCCAAAAATGAGCAGAAAGGGCTCTATGGGAAAAAACCCTGAGCAGTCCCCACTCAGGGTTTTTTCCCCCGGGCTTTTGCCCCGGGGGCCCCCGGGGCAAAACACCCTTTTAGAAGCCCCAACTTCCCTCCGGTTTTTTTGGGCGGAAAACTGTGCTTTCTCAATGGGAGGGGGGAAGGGGTCTTTCCCTCATCCCCGGAGAAAAAGCCGCCCCCCCCCCCCCCGGCCGGGGGGGGGCGGGCGCAAAAAAGGGGCAAAAAACCGGCCGCGAAACCGGGCCGGTATTTTTTCCCAGGTTTTGGGGGGGCGCCCCCCATTCAAAATTCCAAATTTTTTTGTTTTATGTGGAAAAGTGGAAAAAAAAAAAAACTTTTAAGGGAAAAAAAAAACAGTAAATGACCGGAAAAAGCAATGAACCCCCACAGTCAATTTGGGGCCCTCGGAAAAACTTTCATAAAAATTTTATCCATGAACCCAGTTTTCAAAAATGGATTTTTGACAGCAAAACACCCTTTAAAGGGACATGTATGAAGATTTGGGTTCCCAAGGCCTTTTTTTTCCCGTGAAAACCCCCCACCCGATGTATGTCAAACGCCGAAGTGCGCTCATACCCTGGGGGCAAACTTCGATTTCCCCCGGGCAAAAGACCACATTGAAGTAGGTTCTGCCTGTCGGGGGCTTTTAAAGCCCTACTTTGCCGACCCCCTTCTACATGCGTCGGTTTTAGAATGTGTTTGCGTCCCGCCCCCAGAAACCCCCCCAAAAACGCCCCTTCTTTTAAAGGGGGGGATTAAAAGTGGCGAACCTTTGGGTAATCCCCCTAACCATAGGGGAAGTTCGTCCCAGCGGGCCGGCACAGAGAGGGCATTATACGGGCCCAAAAAAAAAGCGAAAAAAATCCATTCCTTTCTTTCCTTTATTAAAATTTTATAAATTTTCCAGAAACCCCTTTATTTTTTAGTTTAAAAAATCAGTGAAACCCCAAAATCCCTTTAACTCTTGGAAATCCCCCTTTTTGGTTTCACTATGATGCCCTTTGTTTCCAAATTTCTTTTTTCCCTTTCCCGGGTCCTTTTATCTTTTAAATTTAGGCATTGTAGGATATTAAGTACATTTTCCAATTTTGTTTTGAATCGTTAAAAAAAAGAAAATACATTTTTGGGAAATAATGCAAAAAGGAAAAAAAACAAAAGAAAATGTTACCAATTTTTAGTAGTAAAAGTTTTAATCTTTTATTTTCTTTTTCATTTTTTTTTCATGACACAATATATAATGTTGTTACAGTTGGACCAAAATGAAAAAATAAAAACCCGTTTTTTGCAATTAACTTAATTTGATTTTCCCTTTCTAGAAATTTTAGCACTTGCTACAATTTAAATACCCAAAAATGATTTTTTGGTTTAAAAAATAAAAAATGGGGCTTTCATAATACCCGGGCTTAAATTACTTTATTGCTGAATGACTAAAATAGTGGGAAACCCCATGGAACAGTCAGTCCTATTTAAATATTTTAATTTTTCACTCATGCCCCTTTTTTTTAGGGTTGAGCACGGGGTCATTTTTTCTGGGCCCCAAAAAATACTTTCCCTATTTTTTTTGGGCGGGGGATTTAAAAAACTGAAACATGGGGGGCCCCTCGCTGGGAAACCCTTTAACAACCACTGAAAGGGGGGCCCCGGGGGTGTTTGAAGATAGGGAAAATTTGTCAAACTGCCAACTTTTGCCCCCCTTCAAAGGTTTTTGGCTAGGTTTCCCCACGGGGGAAAAAAGGGGGGCATTTTTTGGGCCCTATTTTAGCCCGACTGGCTTTTAAAAACGGGCGAAATGCCGGCCCAGTCATTAAGGGTTAAACCAAAAGTTTTTAAAAAGGGGGAAAGATGGATTACGCCTCCTAGTGACATGTCAATTACTAGCGGCGAAACGCGCCGCTAGTAATGAATGTCTGTGGGGCCGTCGTACACTGGCGTAATTGCGGGGCGTACTGTACGCCCCGCAATTACTCCGTGTGAACCTAGCCTAAAGGACTGACAAAGATAGATGAATACAGCCCTTGCTATTTTTATCAGCCCTATAGATTTTGAATGGCGCAGCAGTGGACATGTTTGACTGCTGCTCTGTTCAAACTCTTCCTCATGGCATCAATGCCCTGAGGAAGAATGGGGGACTTGGGGACCTTGTTTTAGTGATAATGGGTGTCCCAGAGGTGGGACTATCAGAAATGTATCCACTGAATAACTGTTGAAAGTCTGCATCGTAAAACCCCTTTAATGGCTACTAGACTATATGTCAAACAACTTAGCTAAAGTAAAGAGAAGACGAAGAAACCATTATGTTTTACTAGAAACATAATTACTGTATTAAAAAAGGATGGATTCTGCCTATAAGGAAGTGAGGTTGGTAGTTGTATATATTTAGTAATAGGAGAGGAGTAATCCCATGAGTATCAATTGGCAATTCTGTGTTGCATAGGACTCCAGAAAATAAGGATTTAGTGGTTCTGATTTCTAGCAGCTTCAAAGGGTGTCACCAAGACGTATAGAAACCAAGTCAAATGCTTGTCTGCATAGCTAGAGGTATAACCAGCAGAAAGAGGGAGACTGTGCACTGTATGGTCCACGTCGGGAATGCTGGGGTCAGTTGTGGGGACCTCACCTATAAAACGACATTGAGAAAATAGAACAGGTCCAAAAACGGCTACAAAAATGGTGGAAGATCCAAATCACAAAATTTATATCAGGAATAACTGAAAAAAAAAAAAATTTATTAGGGCTGGAGGAAAGAAGAGCAAGGAGGAACATGACTGAAACCTTTACATATCTTGCAGGAGAGAAGAAATTAAAGGGCAGACATAATGGAAACCTTTATATTTGTTACAGGAGGGAAGAATGGAAAGTTATGTTCTCAGGTCTAGTCTGAGGACATAATGGAAATCAGGCCCCTAGTGGGCCCTGCGTTCCGGCATGTGCTTTCAACTGTAATAACAGGGCAAGAAGCGCTATTTTCCCTGATGATGATGAACCCTCAGACAGAGCTGCTGGGACTATATGCCTAACTACCTAATGGGGGGGGCTATGTACCTACCTACCTACTGAGGGGCCTACATATTTACCTTCCTACTTAATGAGAGGACTTCTATAACTACCTACCTATTTAATGAAGGGACTTATATACCTACCTATATAAGGAAGTGGGTTTATATACCTACCTAGTTGGGGTCTACCTATCTGTCTGCCTATTTTGAGGGTCTGTCTTCCTATGGGGATACAAAACAAGACAAACTATGTGCACAAACGGAAGCCTCATAGTCGTCTGGGGATACTTTAAATGTCTTTGCTGTGCTGGGCAGCTCCACCCATTTACGACACCTGGGTTCACTGATGCTATCAATGAACTCCACATGACATAACATAGTATAAGTTAGAGAGCTCAGGTCTATGTGACCATATTTGTCGTGCCATATTTGGAAGTGACATGATTTGAAAGTGACATGGTCGGGGGGCGTGGCTTAGCAATGGCCGTGTGAGGAAGCACATTGCTGAGCTCCTCTCGTCCGTCGGCCCTTCCAGGCATCCAAAACTACCAGAAATGGGGAAAGCTGCCAAGAAGCAAAAGCCCTTCGGCTCCCAACATCCCAGCTCTGCCCAGGGAGAAATCGGGACCTATTTTCCACCGGTCAAGCCGGCAAGCTCACTCCCAGCGCTCGGCCGCGTGGACTCACAAGATGGCCGACGCCGCGCACCATCTCTCTCCCGGTCCCCGGACGGCGATATGCAGCGGAGGGAAGTGCAATCCTCCCCACCCTCCCCGAGGCGGCGAGGGACTCGTCACCGTCACCCGGCGCCTTACCTGCTCCTGGATGCGGAGACTCCGGGCGCCCGACCTCCTCCTGCTGCGCCTGAGACCCGGGACTGTGACACCGCTCCTGGAGTGCCGGCACGGCGGGGTGAGTCATCGCTGGCAGCTGCTGGTAGCCGCGCGCAGCCGGAGCTGCCGGCTCAGAACACGACCTCTCCCTGCCTGCGGAAACCTGTCTCCTGCTCTCCATCTGAGCAGCCTGCAGCAGGGGAAATGCCCCAAAGCCTGCAAGGGACTGTGACAATGGCCCCTGCCTCTCCGGGTGGCCCCCTCTCCTCACCTACGGACGCATGGACATTAGTGCCCCTGCAAGGTGCCCCTGCTTCTATGCCTGCAGTCACCTGGGCATTGACCTCTCCCTCAGTGCTAGGATGTTGCTCTACGGCCCGGGCCCCACTTCTTATGAGCCCGAGCCAACCTGCTATAGCCCACCTGGGCGCCCCTCTAGTTCAGCCCTGGCAGCATACAAGAGGGGAAAATGACCCTCAGAACCTCAGAGGCACCCCATCCAGCAGCACTGCCGGCCCGCAGCCTCCAACAGCGGGATCCCCCACCTGGTCCACGGGATCCTCTTGGGGGACGTCGCCTCCACATGCCATGCTGACATCACTAGGGGGCTCGCTGCAGGCAAGTGGCCCGCGGGCTCCTGGACCCTACTCCGAGCCAGGGAGTGGGCGATCCTTGCCTCTGCACATGGCCTCACCTGCTTATGCACAACCGACCACCAGCCTGCAGGGCACACCTGCGATCTTCGGAATATCAATGCAACAACCTGGTCAAATGCACTCCTCTTTTCCTATCAATGACACCCCAGCCCCTCAGGGGGACAACAAGCCGGTGACTCTAGCCGACCTGAAACAATTGCTACAGTCTCTCCCTTCAAAAAATGATATTTCCACATTGTCTGCTCAAATGACCGGGGAATTTGCTCACCTGCGCGCAGATCTGTCTTCCTTGCATACGAAAGTATCTGATCTGGATCAAGCCCAGTCCCAGACCGCTACTGCTCTTGCTACGGTTTCTGATGAAGTGGCACAACACTCGGCTCAACTATTTGCCATACAACAACACTTAGATGACATTGAAAACCGCAGTAGGCGCAATAACCTACGCATCAGGGGCCTCCCAGAATCGGTCTCCAATGCTGATCTATATACAGTGGTCACGGCTATCTTCAATGACCTCTTAGGGCGCCCACCCGCAGCTCATATCGAACTGGACAGGGCGCACAGAGCGCTACGACCCCCCAATCCGGATGATCCTAGGCCACGAGATGTGGTGTGCAGAGTGCACTTTTATGCTATGAAGGAAGACATCCTCTTCGAGGCCAGACGGCGGAGGTCTCTGTCTTTCCAGGGTGCCCCTATCCAGATTTTACAGGACTTGTCACGTCTTACGCTAGCCCAGAGGGCCACTCTAAAGCCGCTCTTGGATGTCTTGCGGGAAAAGAACATCCCCTTTCGCTGGGGATATCCCTTCGCGCTACATGTGCGCCTACCCAAGCAAACCCTTACAATACGCTCAGCAAAGGACATCCCAACGGTGTTACAAGCTCTCCAGATCAAGACCTTGTCTTTCGCGGATTGGCCGACATTGGTTTCTCTAGCCTCCAAACCTCCCCAGCGGAAGAGACGGTCGCAGCTGGTTTCTGTATCGCCCAATGCTGCGCCCCCACAGGAGCAACGGGAGGGCCCGCGGCGGAGTTCTGGGGCCTCCATGGCTCGGGATCGGCAGCGTTCCCCTCCTTTGAACCCTCCCTGAGCCACCTGTCAGGAACTTCTTGGTGGAAGTGCTCCACACACTGTGGAAGGATGTCCTTTTTCTGGCTGACCCTGGTGGACACTAACGGTCCCTCAATAGCTCCAGGGCTACTGTGTTATTTTGTTACGTTCCCTTTTTTAGGTGCCACCCTAGCTTCCCTCTGATACGCTCACTTCATAGATGCCTGGTTCTCATTGTTATACTTGTTCAGTGGTTCTATAATGACGGTCGAGGGGAGTCCTCTATACTCTCCTGAGCTTTCCACAGTCCCCCAGTAGGTGGAACCCCTGCTTTGAGTTTACTCAACCTCGGCAGGATTCTCATTCCCTGAATCTTCCTTGTTCAGACACCGCGCAGGACTTGGGTACCTGCTTTTGTGTTGTTGTCTCGTGTTTCCTGTGTTCTAGTGTGTGTGTGTGTGGTTTTTTTTTTGTTTGTTTTTTTTTTGTTTTTTTTTTTCCTCTTCTTCTCTTTCTCTCCCTCTTTTGCGGCAGTGGTTCCGGAGTTAGCGGATTGGTTTGGTTCGGTTTGAACTGAAAATGGACCTGCGCGTTGCCTCCTTCAACGCAAAAGGGCTGAACACACCGGAAAAACGTGCACAGGTCCTTCACCACTTTCATCGCTCCAGGGCCCAAATCGTATGTCTCCAGGAGACGCACTTTAAGGTAGGACACGTCCCCAATATCAAGAGTAAATACTACACTTCATGGCACTTTGCCAATTGCTCTGAGTCCCGGTCCAGGGGGGTCGCCATAGCCATTCACCGGTCTCTGGCGCATCAGGTTGTCAGTTGCACGGTAGACCCAGAAGCTCGCTACCTCATATTGGTTCTCTCTATCGGTGCGCAGCTGTTCACCATTATTAATGCTTACGCCCCGAATGTGGGCCAGGCCAGTTTTTTTGAATCTTTGGTTGACATCTCCCTCCCCTTAGCCCAGGGGATTGTTATACTTAGTGGTGACTTCAATATCACGCTTGATCCCACTCTGGATAACTCCTCTGGGAAATCTGCATTAGCTTACTCCGCTATCAGAAGGGTGAAAAAAACCTTTTCACTACTCCAGCTTTGTGATACCTGGAGGATCTTGAATCCTTCTGGTAGGGATTATTCTTTCTTTTCTCCCCCCCATGGTTCATATAGTCGTTTAGACTATATCATGGTCCAGCATTCTGCCTTGCCTATGTTGGTTTCTGCCTCCATTGGGAACATTTTGTGGTCGGACCATGCCCCAGTGTTCTGCTCTTTTCGACTCCCTGGCACGCGAGAGAGAGTCTGGAATTGGAGGTTAAATGAGTCTCTTCTCTTGGACACCCTGTGTGTCACGGACATTGAGAACCAGATCTCCCAATTCCTGACCCTCCACGCTTCTGACCCCACTCCTAAGACTACCCAATGGGAGGCACTTAAATGTGTTCTCCGGGGTATTCTTATTAAACATGGCTCTCGGCTTAAAAGAGATAGGGCGGCCACTCTTAAAAAGGCTCTTGCCAAAGTATCCACACTGGAGATGCTGCACAAAGGCGCTCTCTCGCCTACGGTCCTTCGGGAACTGCAAACTTCACGATTGGAGGTGAGGCGTCTGTTGGAGGCCGCATGGGGCTGCCTTCTCCAGAAATGTCGCAGCTCCTTTTATGAATATGGTAACAAATGTGGGCGGATGTTAGCCAGGGCAGTTCGCTCCCAAATGGCTCAATCCCATGTTTCCTCCATCAAGACCTCCGCGAATTCCGTGGTACATACCACGGAGGAAATTGCCCAAACTTTTCATTCGTTCTATTCCAAATTATATAACCTTCCACCCCCCTCCCATCCCAATCAACCGGGCGTGTTTCCACACCCATCCCTGGCATCCAGGATCCCGGATTCGGCTACTGAGGCTTTGGAGGAGCCATTCACTCTGATGGAGCTGCAGGCTGTCATTAAGGATCTCCCAGGAGGGAAAAGCCCAGGGCCGGATGGCTATACAGGACCATTTTATAAGACCTTCCGAGATCCACTCAGCCCTTTGCTTTTGGACGCCTTTAACTCCATCACAGCGGATAATCACTTCCCTGCTCAAGCGACGTTAGCTCATGTCGCTATTATTCCCAAACCTGGTAAGGACCCTCAATGTTGTGGCAGCTACCGTCCTATTTCGTTGTTGAACGTAGATGTGAAAATATACGCGAAGCTGATCGCCAACAGACTTACTCCCCGCTTGACCTCGATAGTTCATCCGGACCAGGTGGGCTTTGTTCCGGGCAGAGAGGCGCGCGATAATACGCTTAAAACATTAGATCTTATTTATCATGCACGCTCCCGCAAGATCCCTTTGGTGGTGCTGTCATTGGATGCGGAGAAGGCGATCGATCGCATTTCGTGGCCTTCTCTGCATCAAACTCTCAGTCATCTGGGTTTGGGCCCGGGTTTCTTAGCTAAAATTGCAGCCTTATATCGTGCGCCCTCTGCCCGTCTTAAGGTCAATGGAGCCTTGTCCGATCCCTTCCCTATTTTAAATGGGACCAGACAGGGTTGTCCCCTGTCTCCGTTGCTGTACGTCCTGGTGATGGAGAGTCTGATGGCGGCCATCAGATCAAACCCAGATGTTAAGGGAATTACTGTTGGGGCTCAGGAGTATAAATGCTCGGCGTTTGCCGATGACCTTTTGGTCTACGTTACTAGTCCACATATCTCCCTCCCTGCCCTGATGGCCGAAATCAGAAATTTTGGGAATTGGTCAAATTTTAAAATAAATTCTTCCAAGTCTGAGGTCCTTGGCACTGGGATAACTGCCCAAGACCAGACTTCCTTACAGTCCAACTTCCCTTTTAAGTGGTCTAGAGCGGGTATATCGTACCTGGGGGTGCACATTTCTGAAGACTTGTCAAAACTCTTCGCTAATAACCTCCTCCCTCTGTTACGTACAACCAAGCGAGACCTGGATAGCTGGCAGAATAAGGAACTGTCATGGTTCGGCAGAATCAATTTATTAAAAATGTCCATTCTCCCTAAGTTTTTATACCTCTTCCAAACCCTCCCAATACACATTCCGGCCCAGTTTTGGAAAAGCCTTCAGAGATGCTTCACGGCCTTCGTGTGGGCCGCGCGAAGACCACGAATAGCATATGACACCTTGACAAGGCCTAAGGCTGCGGGGGGGCACGGGATTGCCTGACTGTAGATTGTATTATCTGGCCTCAGCTTACTCGAGGTTTTTGGCGCTGGCTAATGATAGAGATAACAAGTTGTGGGTTACTTTGGCAGAGGACCTTAGCCCCTCTGCGGTGGCAGTTCTCCCCTGGACCTGGACTCCTGCATTGGGTGACAGCGTGTCCTCCTCTTTCTGCGTGACACAGACCCTGTCCATCTTGTATTCTTATAGAAACTCCCACACTCTCATAGACCGAGAGGGCCCCTGTGTACCTCTTACTGATAACCCTGATTTTCCTCCAGGTGTCTCGTCAAATGTTTTCTTGGGTGGGACGAAAAGGGCTCCCCTGCGCCTCTGTCAGGTGACCTCTGAAGGGAAATTGAGATCACTTGGCGATATCTTTGGAGGGAACTCAATCCCGGCCACTGCTTCCTTTCAGCTTATCCAGCTGTCCCATTTCCTTCATAGGATCAAGCCTAGGTTCCATTTAACCAGGCCACTCACGGCTTTTGAGTCGGCCGTGGTATTGTCCGTAAGCACGAGACATTCTCTGTCATTTCTATATAAACTATTGCTCTCGGGCAGGACGAGCTCTCTTCCATCCTTTTGCCTTAAGTGGGAAGAGGAATTAGGCCTTTCCTTCACTTCCGCCCAATGGGAGCATTGTTTTCAGATGACCCATAAAGTGTTGATGGCGTCCAAGCACCAGGAGACAAGCTACAAAATCCTTTCTCGCTGGTACAGGGTTCCCTCTACACTACATAAAATCTTCCCCTCCACCCCAGACGTCTGCTGGAGATGTGGAAAGGAAAGGGGGACTATGTCTCATGTTTGGTGGGATTTCAGTGTTACGTAGCTTCTAGGATTTCGGTCCTGGAAGTAATTGGATAAAATTACTGGGGTCTCGATCCCAAATACTCCGGAAGCACTGCTGCTTTTCATGATTCCAATATCTGTTGATAAGTTCAAAAAATCTCTCCTTAAGCATTTACTTCAGGCCGCCAAAACGGTGATCCCGCGTAGGTGGAAATCGAAGGTCCCACCTTCCATTGACGAATGGTTTGTGGAAATCGGGTTTGTGAGGCGAATGGAGGAGCTAATTTCCCGAACCCCTGAACAGTTAGATAAATTCAACAGAACTTGGTGTCACTGGTCACTCTTTCAGAACTCCCCATTGTTTCTCTCCATTGCTTCCTGAGACACTCGCTCTTGAGGGAGAGCGCTCTTTTTCCCCCCCCCCCCCCTTTTTTTTTTTTTCCTTTTTTTTTTTGTTTGTTTCTTTCTCTCTCTCTCTCTTTCTTCTCTCTTCTCCCCCCCCCCCCCCTGTATGTTTCGTAGGTTTTGTTTTATGTGTGGTGTGGATGTGCTGTTAGTGTGCATAACTCGTTTGTCTTTGTTTCGTCTCAGTCCTGTTATTTGGCTACTCAATCACGCAACATCGATCTTTGATCGCTCTATACGTTCTATTTGACAGGACATTTTTGATTTCTCTCTCCTTTATGACATTGGTTTTATACTGTATTTCATGTTAACAGGGGCACCTTATCTTCATTATAATTGATATTTTATAATGTATACTCCTATTGGTAGGGATAGCCTTCTCTATATGCATCGATATTGGATTGTTGTTACCTTAACAGTACCTTTGTTGCCTTTATACTATCATGGCTCTGGGCCTGTAAACACTCATTGATCATTTATTTATGTATTTTTATTCTCTTTTTATTTCTATGTTTTATACATACTTGATTACCTGGTCCTTTGATTTGTCTACCAATAAAACTTTCTTGAATTTGAAAGTGACATGGTCTCCATGGTCTTCAGAAATATGACATAAATGAGCATAAGGAGGGCTAGGAGGATTGCCTTTTATGTGAGTAACTGGTCTTTTTGAAAATACACCTTTTTCACTATGCTCACTTCTGCTATCTATCTTGCAGCCATCTTCCTCCTATCCTACCACCCAGTCATACCCCCTGAGAATATTATCCATATCAGCTCCTCTCTCCTCCCCTCACCCATGTATACATCCCACACACTATTTTCTCTTTTCAACTACCACAAACCACCTGCTTACATTGTTCCACACAAACGCCGCTCATATTCATCACTGAACCATCTGCTGTCTCTTTTCATTCTCCTGCTTATTGCTGCATGGGACATCTCTCCTAACCCCGATCCACCCTCCTTTACTGCTCATCCACCTGCTCTGCCTCAAATGGGAAAAAAACCCTGCAAACCTGTTTCCCTATTCGCTTTTACATTTTTTCCTCCCCCTTTTTAAGTTGGGCTCTGTGGAACCCCCGATTGTCTGTAACAAACTCCCCTGCTGTTCATGACCTTTTCCCCTCTTAACCCCTCAATCTTTACCTCTCACAGAAAAAAGGGCCCCCGAAATTTGGGACACTCCCTTTCCCTTGCTGCCTCACCTAGGGCCCGGGCCCTCCCCCTTCCCACTCAAACCAGAGAGCGGGGTGGGGGGGATTTGGGCCCCAATTACTTTTTTTTCCACACTGCATTTACCAGGTCTTTTCATCCTGCCCCCCTCCCTCATTTTCCCCCCCCCTTTGGGGTTTTCACAAAACCAAAAGACTCTTTGGGCCCCTTTTTCTATCAAGCCCGCAGTTGTGTACAGACCCCCCCCGGCTCCCCCCGCCAGTTTCTGGCCCAATTTTCTCCCTTTGGCCCCCTCATTTTTCTTTTTACCGAAAAAACGCACCCCTCATCAGGGGTTTGATTTCAACTTTCCCCATTAAATGCCCCCCTTTTTCCCCTTCCGCCCCTCGGGTTTCTTTCAAAACCTCTTCTCTTACCTCTTGCATTTTAAACAGACTCTCCCACCACAAGGTTTGGGAAACTCTTTTTGTTTCGGTCTTCTTTAGTCTGGGTCAATTTCAAAATTTTCCACAAATTTTCCCTTATTTTGCTCTCGGGACCAAAACCCTTTATCCCCTTTCCCACTACCCTTTTAAAACTAAACCTTCTCTGGATACCCCTCCCCATCACACATTCTAAAAATTTAACACCCCCAATGAACATTTAAATTTTATTAACACCATCCCGCCTCACTGCCCCCAAATTTATCCTCCATCTCCGCCCTAACCTCCCCGCCCAAAACATTACAATAAAAACTCTCACAACCCCCTTTGGGACATGTTTTGGCACCCCTCACAAACCACACCACCAGAGTCAGACGCCCGACCCTTTGGGACCCCCCCTCAGACTCGCCATCTGCAGTGATTTTTTCCAGGTGGCTGAGGGGCTTGGAGAAAGTCAATGATCCCCCTTGCAGACTTTCTCCCTACAAATTCATGGCTCAGGATTTAAACACACTGCCTGCTTTGCACCAAACAAAAAATATTTCACCCCCCCTCATCTCAAAATTACACAACAACCAAAACACCTGTTTAAACATTTTCCCACCCCCCCCCATAGGCCAAAAAGCCAGGCCCCGGTCCCTGACCTCTTTTTGCTAAAACCCTTTGGCCACTCTCTTAAAAGACAAAATGGGAAACAGTATTTTGGCAAAACATCACTTCAAAAATCCCCAAATAATATCCATCCTTTCCCCCCCCCGGGCAGTCCCTAGTTGCTCTCAGCTCTTCACCCGATGCCCAGAGGGAAGAAGAAAACCAGGCTTCTCCTGTCGGGCTCGTCCCACCACATCCCTCTAGTGACCCCTTTTCCCCCCCACCTTGCCCATCCATTTCTCCACCTTAATTTTCTCCCCTTTACGCAACCCTTAAATCTCTCTCTCTCTCTCCTCCCCCCCTGGGATTTTTTCCAATTTCCCTTTAAACAGGGCCATCATAACCCCTTTACAAAAAAAAGCCCTCTCTGGCCCTTTGCCCGGGTGCTCCCAAAACAAACCGACCATCTCAAACCCTTTCCCCTTCCCATCCTAAACTCCTGGAATGCTTGGTCACTCCCCATCTAATCAGGGGATCTCCCCTGCAAACTCCCTTCTCGCCCCTCTACAATCAGGTTTCCGCATTTTCTTTTTTACAGAAACTGCCTCTAGCTAAAATCTCCCAAAGAATTTCCCCCTCACTGCAAATCATGGTTTCAACTACTCGTTATTTTCTTCTCCTGGATCTCTCTGCAGTGTTTTACACCATGGAAACCCCACCTTTCTCCTCCGCATGCCAGCGCCCCTTTTCATCTAGGACACCGCTTCTCTTTGGTTCTCTTCCTACCTCTGGGGGCCCCCCTCTCTTTTAGTGTCTCATTTTTTTGGCTAAAAACCCCCTCCCCCCTCTTCCTCTTTTTGTTGGGGTTTCCCCAGGGGTCAGTTCAGGGGCCTTCCCCCCTCTTTTTACTCTACATAGCCCCCCATTGGACAAAAACCCCAGCAGATTTTGGGTTTCCCGTACCACTCAACCCTGATTTAGTCAAAATTTTTACAAACCCCTTTTTTCCCCAGACCCTCGTCCTGCCCCGGGGGGACCCCAAAACCCTCAGTGAAATGTCGTCCCCTGGGCTCTGACATAATGGGCCTCTCTCCAACCCCCCAAAAATAAACACACTAAAAACCCAATTCTTTTTCTTTTCCCCCCATCTAAATAAAAACCCCAAAACCCCCCCCTTTCTATTTTGTTTTTTGTATGTGGTACCACCCTTACTCCTAGGGAGCAGAAAAACGCTTTTTTGGGGTTATTTTAGACTCGATCTGTCCCCTTTAAACCCCAATATCCAATGCCTTGCCCCCCCTCCAGTCACCTTCACCCCAAGAACATCCCCCAGAAATTTTTCCTTTTCCACTGTGGAAAAAAAAATTTAAACCCTCATTTTTGCTCTTTTTTTTTTCGTCTTGGGAAAACTGAACTCCCTTTCTAAAACTCCCTCTCTTTTACTCTTCCCCCTTTCCCAAACTGTTTCCCAAATGCAAACAGGGAGGCTTCCCTCTTTTTTCCAAAACCCGCTATACTGATGCCTCTAAACCCCC
The DNA here is from genome assembly GCA_025379985.1 of Phyllomedusa bahiana. Taxonomy (NCBI): domain Eukaryota; kingdom Metazoa; phylum Chordata; class Amphibia; order Anura; family Hylidae; genus Phyllomedusa; species Phyllomedusa bahiana. The sequence continues at coordinate 123,316 of JAODAL010005311.1, forward strand.
CGTTTTCACTTTAAATGCACTTTTTTTTTGGGTTTCCCATTCAGTGGCAGAATACAGCCCTTAAAACTAATCACTCTCACCCATAAAACTCTCCCCAGCGCTGCAACCCCCCTTCAATCCCCCTCCCCCTTTTCTCTGTCTAACCCCCCTTTTCCAGGGCTCCCCCGCCGGGTGCGATATCAAATTAAAACTCATCAATCATCCCAACCCCCATGCCCGTCTCCAAGATTTCACCCCCCAACTTGGGGACCAATTCTCTGGAACATGCTAAACCGCGGGGGATCAGGAAAATTCCCCAACCATCATAGGGTTTTAAAAAGGGCCCCGAGAAAAAACATCTTTTCCCGTCTGGCCCACCAAAATCCCCTAACATTTATTTATTTCAAAATTTGGGCCACTCCCTTCAATAGGACACCCCAAGCACTTATCTGTATATAGATGTTAAAAGTCAGGGTGGCAGGGTCCCCCCAATTTTTTTTGTTTAAAACCCCCCTAACTTAGGAAACAGGGCTGGACCAATTTTTACACCCAGCAATTCTTACCCTTCGTCTCACCCATACACCCCAATGGGTTGTAAAAATCTTGCGAGCAGCGAGCTCACACCTTTGTCTCATCTGTAAGTACTTTTATTTTTATAATGTCTGACTTATACCCTCTAAATTGTAAATGTTTGGCGGAATATGTGGTCTAAAATAAATAAAGATTATTATTATTATAGGGGTACAAAGGGGTCATGATGACCATTTAGGTTGCTATGGATGGTGAGTTTGTGAAGAGGTGGTAATAGGTAAATAAGTGCTAGAAAAGTGAGGAGTCTAAAATGTTTGTGTGGTAAATTCTGCAGGGACGAGTCAGGGCCAGGAGAAGTCATCATGGCGGTCTGGGTGAGGTGGAGAAGGAAAGGAAGAGAAAACAACTCTCATCTGAGAAGACATCTCCTATGAGTCCCTGGATGTGAGGGGTTGTATTGCTTCTATATTTGATCACTGTCATGTTATGGTGACCTGGCCTGATATCTGACCACTATGTGGTCTCTATATGGTGGTATTGTAGTTCAGGGCCGGGACAAGGCATTTTGGTGCCCTAGGCAAGTACAGCCAATGGCGCCCCCCCCCCCCCCCCCCCCCCACACACACACAAATTTCCCTCTCACCCCTGCCGGGGTCCTGTCACTAATTTTCGCATATTCCACATAGCTCCTGCCCCTCTCATCAGCATCACTGCACAATGAAAATCAGCCCTGACAAATTGCTTTTTCAAAACGCTTCCCTCAAATGACAGTGCAATACCCCTAAATAACAGTCCCCCGAATTTAAACCAACCGATACATGGAGCAAATCTACCAGATGAATGAATGTTTACTAAAAAACTCCTATAAAACTAAGACCCAAAACTATTACTACTTAAGGATCAAATAATCCTGCCAGACCCTGACCAACGCGAACCCCACATGTGACTACCAGCTGTACACAGGCTCTGATTACATATACCACCGCCATACAGTGACCAGATAGTGGTAGATACATTTGTATGTAGACGCTCAGCGAAATATAAGTGACACTGCAGTTACATTTAGTGACTCACAGAGACGTCTTTTCTGATCAGCGTCGTTTACTTCCCTTTTCTTCTCCATCCGGTTCACACCTTCATGCTGATTGTCTCCCCCCAATACTCGTCCCTGGCAGATTTGGACCCCAAAAAATCTTAAATCCTCACATTTCCAGTAACCCCTTATTTTTTAGGTATACAAGTCCCTCAGTTAGACAGGTATATAGATATGGCCCTCTCAGTCAGGCAGGTATATGTATATTGTCCCCTTAGACAGGTAGGTATAAAAATAAGGGGCACTCAGACAGGTAATATAGATATATGGTCACTCTCAGGCAGGTAAAATAGATATAGGGTCACTCTTCAGCAGGTATATAGACATAGGGTCACTCTCAGGCAGGTATATAGACATAGGGTCACTCTCAGGCAGGTATATAGGTATAGGGGCACTCAGGCAGGTTCTATAGCTATAGGGGCTCACTCAGGTATATGGGGAGCACACAGGCAGGTATATAGCTATAGGGGCTCAGGCAGTATATAGCAAAGGGGCCCAAACAGGCAGGCAAAATGGGGGGCTCAGGCAGGCGTATTGGGGCTCAAGCAGCCATATAGGGGTCAGGCAGGCGTATAGGGCTCAGGCAGGCGTATAGGGGCGCATGCAGGCGTATGGGCGCCACAGGCAGGCGTATGGGCGCCACAGTCAGGCAGATGGGGCCACAGGCAGGCGTATGGGGCCACAGGCAGGTGTATAGGGCCTAGGCCAGGCGTATGGGGCCACAGGCAGGTGTATAGGGGCCACAGGCAGGAAAAAATAACAACATTTATACTCACCTTACCTGCTTTCCGGACGCACACTCCTCTTCGGTCCTCTTCAGTCCCGCGCTCCCCCGGCAGCTCCTCGGGCGCACAGCCAATGACGCGCTGTGCGCCAGAGGTGAGGCAGCGTCGCGATGACATCACATCATCGCGACGCTGACAGATGAGCCACACGGGGCCGCGGCGGGTCCTCAGTGCTATGAGCACCCGGCGGCCCCGCTGTGTCGGCCCTGCAGCTTACCGGAGGATCCAGCGATCCTCCGGTGAGCGGGTCCGACACTGTCTGCGGAGCAGGGAGCGCTCGCTCTCTGCTCCGCAGAAGCGCTCAAAGAGACCGCCGGCGCTTCAGGCCCACGGCAGCGGCCTGGAGCCCAGCGAGGTTCGGGGCCCTGCCTGCGCCCCTTAGGGATAGGCAGAGGTAGGCGCCCTAGGCGATCGCCTCCCTCTGCCTACCCATCGTCCCGCCTCTGTTGTAGTTATATCAACGCTTGTAAGGTGGCAGCGTGCACTTGTCTCTGATTATAAAAGCGAGTGCACACCTGTCCCTGACCCTGTGATTAGTAGTTTCTCTGCTCCTCTTTTTTTCTTTCTTTTGTTTATAATGTTGTTTATTTTAGAAAGTGACCAGCTGCGTGATCAATGGAGGACTTGGAGGTGGATACATGTGAACTGTTGGGGGTTTTGTGCCAGGGCTGCTTTTAGTAAATAGTGTAAAAAAAAATGGGAATCTAGCAAGAGAACAAAGAGTGACTTATTAATGACTATATTTACTATTTTGCCATAGGCAAACTTAAACTCTATCAGTTCTCAATCTATCCCTTGATGTTGGGAAGGTCAGGCATGACATTTTAATTTGTGATTTCCTACCTCTTTCTAGTGTGTTACCCGCTGCAGTGGGTCTCACAAGGAAACCTTATATGTTTCATGCCCATCAGATTAGGGATGACGTTTTGGATTCCTTTTTGGAGTTAGCAAATCACTGCATATATAGGGTTTCCCTGCTAATAGGTGGTGTTCCACCAGACTTGATAATAGAAAAGGAGTTATTCCTTCACAATTAGAAAGGGACAAACTGAGAGGTTAGAAATCAGGTTTTTAAATAGTGTGTATCGAAGTTAAGTTAAGTGTTATACATAATAAAAAATAATAATAAAAGTTAAGTTTTAGTGCTTTATAGATTTAGAACTGATAGAGTATAAGTTTGTCTATGGCAAAATACTAAATATAGGGCTTATTTTAGGTCCCATTCTGGTTCTGTTGAAAACCTTTACATATGTCAACATTTTAAATAAGATTCAGGAGGAAAGTGGTTTTAATTAGAACCAAGAACAAAGCCCCACAATAAAAGATTAAATGGGTGACTGATCGTAAGTAATGTCAGAAAATATTGTTTTACTGAAAGGCCCGGTTCACACGGCTTATTCAACCCCGTAATTGCGAGCCGGATTTCCCCCTCGAAAATTCCGGCTTAAAATAAGGGGCGGGTGCGGGGGCGGGGTGGAGTCGCAGCCCGCCGGCCCCATAGACTTGCATTATCCACGGCGCGTATTGCGCCTGGATAATGTGAATGTCACTTTCTCCCCGCCCGGCGGATTTGCCGAGCGGGGAAGAGCGACGGAATCCACTGTGCTCTATGAGAACTGTGAATTACCGTAATGACTGCGACGGATTGGAGCCGTACTGCAGCGCAAATCCGGCGCGCAGTACAGCTCCAATCCGCGCCGAAATAAGCCGTGTGAACACGGCCAAACAGTAGAACGGCAATTGCATGGAACCAGCTTCATGGAGATGTGGCTGGGAAATCAACTGTAAGAGATTGTAAACCTGCCCGGGATGAACATATATCTAAGTTAAGAAAAAAAAGTGAAATACTATGTGGTCAGATTAGATGGCTCATGGGATCTTTTTCTGCTAGAGAAATTTTGGACCATTCCTCCCTGTATTTTTCAGTCCATCAGTATTCCTGCGGTGCTTTGCATACACATCCTCCTTTAGGATATACTTCTGCAAAATATTTGCATACACTTTCAAATTGATTCTTTACTCAATAATCACAAGTCCTTGAAGCCCTGAAGGAGCAAAACAGCCCAAAACTATGATACTTCTATGCTGTGCACAGCCGGGATGAAAAGCATTGTGAAATATGCAGGAGTTGTGGACCTCCCAACCTGAGATGGACCACAATGTGTTGTCTCTTTTTGCACAGCACCAGCGTCCTTCATGGTTTCCCTCCATGAACTATTCTTGTTCAGTGACGTTCTAATAGTCTACACATAAACACATGTTTTTTGCAGTTTATAGGACATTCTGTGGTTTGCATTTACCCCTGGGTTCTCTCTCTTCTTTCAGTGCTGACAGTTGTGCTCTTGGAGGGATCTTTAGTGCAAGGAATACACTTGGCGGACAAAAAAATGCTGCTGTACATTGCACCCGTGATTTTAATTTGCTCGATAACTGACTGCATGAATTTGTCTATTAAAATGAACCCTTTTACGCCCTGCAGTGTAAGTTTATATGGTGGCAACATGAATGGTGTATGGAGCGGGCCCCCTTGGTGTGCCGGCTCTATATGCAGCAGGTATTGGCTGTTACATACAGCTTGCAATCGTCCCTAGCAGTCGAATTTGCCGTGGTCAGATTTGCTGATAAACAAACTGGGCGACGTCCATTGCAGCCCCCAATGTCCCCCTCCTCCCTCCAGCACGACGTGATCACTGGGTGTCGTCCGTTTGCCATGGCAGCTGGATGCCTCATAAAGGTCTCTGTAACTGCTATGTTAGTATACCTATTACATTCTGCCATGGGTGTAATAGGTAATGAATGAAGCCTGTTTACGGCAGTACATTAGTACCGCTATATAGAGAACTAATGATCAAGTGGTTACCTGTTTAAGTCCCCTAGAGGGTATCATTGTTAAAGTAATTTTATAAAAAGAATTAAAAAATAAATATTAACAGTTCAAAACACCTTCTATTGCCAGCATAAAAAACATAGAAAAGTCCGATCTAGGTAAGCATCATTTATCCCATAGAAGAGAAAATGTAAATGACAAACAGTGTTTTTTGGCTATTTTGCATCCCCAAAAAATTGGAATGAAAAGTGATCCAAAAGTCACATGTGTCCCAAACTGACACCAAAAAAAACTACCCTTCAGAGAGAGTTTTTACTAAAACTCCAGAAATTGTACTGACCTGCAGAATACAAACATGTCGATTCCATCAAACAGTGAACGCCATAAAAAATGAAATCCTGCAAAAATGGCACAATTGCATTTTTTTCACATTCTACCCCACATAGAATATGGAGGAAAAAACAAAAAAACAAAAGTCCAAAAATATCCGCCGTCATTAATAACATTAATGGTTAGCATTGTTAAAAGGGTTTTCAGTTACATATAAAAATTAAATAGTAAGCTGCTGGCGCCCAATAAAAAACTAGAAAAACCTGTACTCACCTCCCTCCTCACCTCCGTACCAGCACTGGCTGGCTCCCTAGTCTTCTATTTACTTTCTTCTTCTTCCAAATAGGATGTTACCACTGTAGACTCTCATGGCCTCCAGTAGTCTAATGCTTGCCCATACACAGCAAGAGTTTCTCAAGAATGTCTCCCCCAGATTTCAGAACTTTCTTGGACTACTCCGTAGCCAAATGTATTGCCACTTGAGAATGAATGGGACCAGCTGGGCCACCAGCTTTCACAACCTATGAGTGTGCAGGATCTACAGGCGCAGCTAGAACATCTGTGGGCAAATGGATGCCATCTGGAACTCGTGTACCTCCATACTTTCTTGGACTACTCCATACCAAACCATTTTTTTTTCAAATGTTTTTATTAAAGAATTTTCAGAAAAGGACATTTTAGAAATACAGCTATTTCCAAAAATCAGAACATATCTCATAATGAACAACACATTATAAGAGGAACAATACTTGAGTATTATATTGTGCTGCATAGGACAAATGTATTACACACTTAATTGTATAAGTGCACAGTGAAAGTATTTTCATTTGTCCACATAGAAAAAGATATCTGTAAACTTTGGTAAAACGGTATATCAACCTTTCTAACCGTCAACTCCAACCATTTTTTTTTATCTTGTATCCAGCCTAGAAGCAGCCAACATGGTACAAACCCCCTATCAGTTGAACAGTTTTTCCCAATAAATCTATCCTTTTGCTCCAATATTGTAATAATTCACAAATAACATCATTACATTCACACATACAAAGTTTCATTCAACTTCAATAACTCCTTGTTGGTGCGTTTTTTTTGGGGTTTTTTGTCATTGACTGTATCTTTTTAACATAACAAGTTCGGATGTAATCAAGTGATGATTTGAGAGAGCGCTTGTTTCCTTCTACCTCCAATTGTTCCATTGTGTCAGTTTCTGACTATAGTGATAATATAAAGAAATATTTTAACATAAAGGTGATAGATAGCGTCGTACAGAACTAGAACAAAATTGACTTCCATGTTAGGTCAAGAGACACAGAACTATTAAAAATAAATACATGGTTTGCTTGACGCTGCTTATTATCCTGGTCTGCTGGCAACGAACGGTATTTACAGGAATGATGGTGTGCTTATATTGAGCAGCTGGTGTTACTTTTCTAACAGTAGATCATCTACACTTTACAACGGGTAATATATTTGTAACTGTCAAAATATACTAAAACTAAAATGCAAGAAAAGATTACCTCAATTAAATATAAAAACCTCCTCTATTACACCGGTTTCAGATGGTAATATTACCGATCCACATTATGGTCACAATATCCAGACCTCCTGCGGTTCTCCGTATCCATGCACCAAAAAAATAGGATAATAGATGTAATTCCCCAGCAGTTCCAAACTGCTAAAGACCAAGTAGACTATTGAGGAAAAGTTCCTTACATTTAGAAGTCTGATAGAACAGAACAACTCAAGGAATTTTGTTTACTGGTAACTTTTCTAAATTTTTGAGTGAAACGCTTTCACAGTCCTCAATGGCAAAGTCATCAATGTATTGTAGTATTATTCACTATTTATTACTCCATTAGTGTTGAGCGATTTTTATCGACAAAGTTGAAATCGGCAAAGTTTTTATGGTGATCGGATTTTTTAGATCACGCGATAATTTAGGTTAAAATCTGTGCATCATCTATTAAGATTGCGCCATTTTTGGCGCTTCCTGTCATTTTGGCAGCCAGCAAATCAGATTATAGAAAAGAGCAGGTGAGATGTTTTGTTGCGACTTCATGACTGGGATGTGTATGGTTGCGATTGGCTGGAAAAATCACATGACCTCGTTTTACATAAAACAGCTTTTCCTGTTCAGCCTCAGTGTCTCTCAGTGTCTCAGAGCAGAAGGACTGCGCTCGCTTGTTTCCCAAAAAGCTCAGCGAAATGATTCCATTTCTTCACAGAGAAAGCTCTACTGTTAGCTGTGATCCTTACAACTTAGTTAGATTAGAGATTGGAAGATTTTATGTAGTTAGGTAGAGAATTTTAAAGGAGCATCTACCGCTGTAAAGTCACAGGTGGAGCGGGGGGGGGGGGGCCGCCGGGGGCCGCGGGCGAACACAGACAAGCTCTATAAAGAATACTGGATAAAGTTCACCAAGACTTAGTGTAGACATTGCACTGCAAATAGCTTTATTATTAACAGTTTTCTATTGAAATATTTCCTGGATATTGGGGGCAGCCTGAACTATATTAGGATACAGATCTTTTCTAGTAACTGCAGGTCTCTTTGTTAGGTGCAAAACTCCACTTTTATTATCAGTATACATTTCAGATAGGTGTTCATTTTCAATTTTGCCCATTCCAGCTTTGTTGATATATCCACCTTGCACTTAAATTTGAATCCAGTAATTTTATAGTCACCACAGGTGAATTGAAAGGTGCCAAAAATATCTGGTATTATCCGAATACATTTCAGATACGTGTTTTTTTTACTTTGACGCACTACAGCTTTTTTCCCATTAAAGGCAGCTTGCATTTAAAATTTTGAAACAGCAATTTTATAGTCACCACAGGTGAATTGAAAGGTGCCAAAAATACCTTTTAATATCCAATACATTTCAGATACGTGTTTTTTCACTTTGGCGCAGGCCAGCTTTGTTGATAGATCTATTTTGCATTTAATTTTGAATCCAGCAATTTTGTAGTCACCACAGGTAAATTTGATAGGTGCCAAAAAAACCTTTTATTATCCGAATACTTTTTCAGATACACAGTCATCCTTTGAATTTTGGGGGCAATGTTTGCTTTGGGAAATGCAGCTATACTACAGCCCCAATTATAAAAAAAATGTTGTTTCTAACAGACATTTTTTCTTTCACAATTGTCAAGAGTGGCTCATGGGTGATGGTGCTGTCAGAAACAGGAATAGGTAAGACACTGTTAATGGACACATATTGCAAAATTTACTTGTTTTTTTCAAGTCCCTTTAACAAAGTATCAATCCCTGTTTTGAGCAACCCATTTATTACAATTAAAAAAAGAGAAACAAAGACATGGTGGGATTCCATCCTATTTTAAAAATGTGTTTTCTAGAATTAAACTACTAAAAAAAACTTGCATGTACAAAATAGCTGGTAAAAAAATTCCCCTGAATTGTACAAGGAGGTACAGGAAAACTTGACCATATGTAGGTTATCAGAGAAAATGGAGTATGGAGCACGGACAGGGGAACAAAGACAGAGACAATTTCCTCCAGCACATTGAGTAAAAATGATAAAAAGGGAAAGCCCAAGAAAAAGGGCACCTGGGTGTAACAGGGGCGTTAACCACCAGTATTTCCAAGTGAAAGCTCAATTGGTCCCACTCATACGGAGGGGCAAGCGCTATCCAGGACAGGGACAGTATATGTCCCCTTGAAACTAAAATGGTGGTTGAAAGACTCCTTTTTCCGGCACTTTTTAAATGTGGGGGGGTCATGCGGGTTTGGGGCTCATGCTGTGGCCCAGACAGGTATAGTCAATGTCCAGTGAAACTAAAATGGGGGGTTGAAAAACTCCTTTTTTCCGGCACTTTTTAAAAAAGTGGGGGTCATGGGAGGGTTTTGGGGCTCATTTCTGTGGCCCAGGACAGGTATAGTCAATGTCCCGTTCAACTAAAATGGGGGTTGAAAGACTCCTTTTTCCGACACTTTTTTAAATGTGTGGGTCAGTGAGGTTTGGGGCTCATGCTGTGGCCCAGGACAGGTATAGTCAATGTCCAGTGAAACTAAAATGGTGGTTGAAAGACTCCTTTTTCCGGCACTTTTTAAATGGGGGGGTCATGCAGGTTTGGGCTCATGCTGTGGCCCAGGACAGGTATAGTCAATGTCCAGTGAAACTAAAATGGTGGTTTTGAAAGACTCCTTTTTCCGGCACTTTAATCTGGGGTCATGCAGGTTTGGGGCTCATGCTGCGTTCCGGGACAGGGATATTCAATGTCCAGTTTAAGTAAAATGATGGTTTAAATCATTACCCGCCTTTTTGGCACTTTTTAATTTGTGGGTGATGCAGGTTTAAGGTCATGCTGTGATACAAGACAGGGTAGTAAATGGTCTGTGACTTTTTTTCTGTACTTTTATAACCTAAATTGTGTTTCCTAAGATGTAGGACGTATCCATTTGACTGTTGTGGGTGTTAATTCCAGCTTCTCCAGCCCTGTTTGGGTGTAAGAATGAAGGTGTTGTGGCTCTCCCATAGACTTTAATGGTCATCGCTCATAATCAACTGCTCACTATCGACTATCTTGTCGATGATGGTCGACTATCGACTATCGCCCGATGTCGATGGCCAACGCAATCACTCAACACTAGTCTCCATTGTTTATATACTACCAAAATATTTTATACCGCTCTACAACGACTGCAGATGAAAAGAAACATTTTAATTAGCCTATGTGGCCATCTTTTTCTGATACATTTGCAAAGCACTTACAGTAATATGTGTCTATACAATTCAATGTATCCCATTTTTCCTTGTAATCAGTCATTTCAGCTGTGAGTCTGTTTGCAGTGTTCAATGACATATTTTTCATTAGCACTGCTTTATTTCGCATATCTCTAGTTCTGGAAACCTCCAGAACCGTTTATGGCAGAGGCATACAAAAGTACTGCGTACATAGACATTGTATACTCATTAGGCAACAGACCTGATGACAGAATGAAAGGGAATGTGTCATCAAAAATTGACTTATTGTTTAACTCACATTTATATGTTAAAAAAATTTTTTTTAGGATTTTTTTTTTTATTTTCCACATCACTTTCAATATTTTTTTAATAATTCTTAAGTCCTGCAGTTTTCACTTTGGCCACTAGGCCTAATAATAGTCTGACACTTCCTGTTCTGTAGAGAGAGATTTTCAGTAGTCTGCTCATTATCAGCACAAGCAGGATCAAACTGAAAGGAGACACCAATGTGTATAGATTACACAGGATCCACCAGTCACAATAGGAGATGTCACAGCTTCCCCTCTCCTCTCCCTGCACACGGACTTCTTCCCAGGTCACAGAGCCTAGAAAACTCTCCTATAGAAGTCAATGGGACTGAGTCAGTCTTAAGGCTCCTATGTCCATGAAGCTGCTGACTGCTGTTAAAGCAGTGCAAGCAAGAATGATGTCCCCACAATTAAATATAGATGACTGAATTGAGAAATTTACTGTCAGAAAATTAAAATGGCGAAGAAAAAAAGAATATGGATCAGGGTTTTGATTTAGTAAGTAAAAAAAAACTGGCAACAGATTCCCTACTACTGTCAGGTAGTTTATGTTGCCTCATCTGAGAGTAGAATGTGGAAGAGGGAGAGAAGCTAAGTTCTGTGATATATAGGGTTATATGATAGAAGGAGAGGAGCTGAGCTCTGTGATATATAGAGTTATATGATAGAGAAAGAGGAGCCTGAGCACTTAATAAAAGGGTTATATGATAGAGGAGAGAAGATGACTCTGATATATGGGGTTTAAATATGATAGAGAAGAGGAGCTGAGCACTTGATATATAGGGTTATATGATAGGGGAGAGAAGCTGAGTTTCTGATATATAGGGTTTATATGATAGAGGAGAGAAGCTGAGCTCTGATATATAGGGTTATATGATGGGAGAGGGAGCTGAGCTCTGTGATAAAATGGGAGTTATATGAAGATAAAAGGAGCTGAGCACTTGATATATAGGGTTATATGATAGAGGGAGGGAAGCTTGAGCTCTGTGATATATAGGGTTATATATAGTGGAGAGTCGCTTAGCTCTGTGATATAAAGGGTTATATTATTGAGGAGAGTAGCTGATCTCTGTGATATATAGGGTTATATGATAGAGGAGAGAAGCTGAGCTCTGTGATATATAGGGTTATATGATAGAGGAGCGGAGCTGAGCTCTGTGATATATAGGATTATGTGATAGAGAAGCTGAGCTCTGTGATATATAGGGTTATGTGATAGAGGAGAGAAGCTGAGCTCTGATATATAGGGTTATATGATAGAGGAGAGAAGCTGAGCTCTGATGTATAGGGTTATATGATAGAGGAGAGAAGCTGAGCTCTGATATATAGGGTTATATGATAGAGGAGAGAAGCTGAGCTCTGATATATAGGGTTATATGATAGAGAAGAGGAGCTGAGCTCTGTGATATATAGAGTTATATGATAGAGAAGAGGAGCTGAGCACTTGATATATAGGGTTATATGATAGAGGAGAGAAGCTGAGCTCTGTGATATATAGGGTTATATGATAGAGGAGCGGAGCTGAGCTCTGTGATATATAGGAATATGTGATAGAAAAAGCGAGCTCTGTGATAAAAGGGGTTATGTGATAGAGGAGAGAAGCTGAGCTCTTGTGATATATGGGGTTATATGATAGAGGAGAGAAGCTGAGCTCTGTTTGTATAGGTTAAAATGATAGAGGAGAGAAGCTGAGCTCTAAAATTTTATAGGGTTAAAATGATAGGGAGAGAAGCTGAGCTCTGATATATAGGGTTATATGATAGAGAAGGGGGGAGCTGAGCTCTTGATATATAGAGTTATATGATAGAGAAGAGGAGCTGAGCATTTTGATATATAGGGTTATATGATAGAGGAGAGAAGCTGAGCTCTTTTGATATATAGGGTTATATGATAGAGGAGCGGAGCTGAGCTCTGTGATATATAGGATTATGTGGTAGAGAAGCTGAGCTCTGTGATATATAGGGTTATATGATAGAGGAGAGAAGCTGAGCTCTGATATTATAGGGTTATATGATAGAGGAGAGAAGCTGAGCTTGATATATAGGGTTATATGATAGAGGAGAGAAGCTGACTCTGATATATAGGGTTATATGATAAGGGGAGAAGAAGCTGGGGCTCTGATATACAGGGTTATATGATAGAGAAGAGGAGCTGAGCTCTGTGATATATAGAGTTATATGATAGAGAAGAGGAGCTGATCACTTGATATATAGGGTTATATGATAGAGGAGAGGAGCTGAGCTCTGTGATATATAGGGTTATATGATAGGGGAGAGAAGCTGAGCTCTGTGATATATAGGGTTATATGATAGAGGAGCGGAGCTGAGCTCTTTGATCTATATGTTTATGTGTTAGAGAAGCCGAGCTCTGTGATATATAGGGTTATATGATTGAGGAGAGAAGCTGGGCTCTGTGATATATAGGGTTATATGATAGAGGAGAGAAGCTGAGCTCTGATATACAGGGTTATATGATAGAGAAGAGGAGCTGAGCTCTGTGATATATAGAGTTATATGATAGAGAAGAGGAGCTGATCACTTGATATATAGGGTTATATCAGGGGCGTAACTAGAGAAGCCAGGGCCCCATAGCAAACTTTTGGATGGACCCCCCCCCTCCCTGACCACGACCATGTACCAGGACATGCTGTTAGATAATGTAGCTAATAAAAGGGTCAAATACCTCACCATACATATCACCCTCATACTGCTACCAATCAAATCCACTATACCAAAACCAACATTACCAATAACGCTTACATAAGGACCTGATTATACACCAGAACACGACCACAAATTACCCCCCACATAGTGAAATGAATAATACCCCTACACTATTACTGATCAGTACACAAAAGACCAATACTGTCTAATAATAAATAATATATAATAATAAAGTGACCATATAGTGGTATACCAGTGTACACAGGCTCTGCAGACTGTATATACACACCATACAGTGACCTTATAGGGGTAGACATCAGTGTACACAAGGGTCTGCAGTCTGTATATTACCCCCAACAGTGACCAATATGTGGTAGACCAGTGTACAAAAGGCTCTGCAGACTGTATATAACCACCATACAGTGACCAAAATAGTGGTAGGGGCACCAGTGTACACAGGCTCTGCAGACTGTAAATTAGCCCATACAGTGACCATATAGCGGTAGATAGCAGTGTACCCCAGGCTCTGCAGACTTATTATAACCCACCACACAGTGACCATATAGTGGAGACACCAGTGTACACAGGTTCTGCAGAAATGTATATTAGCCCCATTTCAGTGACCATTTTAGTGGTAGACAGCAGTGTACAAAAGGCTCTGCAGACTGTATATAACCACCATAAAAGTGACCATATAGTGGTAGGACAGCAGTGTTTCACAGGCCTCTGCAGACTGTATAATTGCCCCATACAGTGACCATATAGTGGTAGACAGAGTGTACCCAGGCTCTGCAGACTGTATATAACCCCCATACAGGGACCATATAGTGGTAGACAGCAGTGTTACACAGGCTCTGCAGACTGTATATTAGCCCCATACAGTGACCATATATGGTAGACAGCAGTGTACACAGGCTCTGCAGACTGTATATTTAAACCCCCATACAGTGACCATATAGTGGTAGACAGCAGTGTACACAGCCTTGCAGACATATAAGTGATTACAGTGCAGTTACATCTTGTGACTCACAGGTGACGTTTCTCTGACCGTCGTTGACTTTCTTTTTTTGTTCTGCTTCCCGGGCCAGTCCCCATCTTGATGCATCTCCCGACCACTTGTCCCTGCAGATTTAGACACAAATAAACTTAGAATTCCTGACTTTTCCAGCACCTGCCCTCCTGGCTATATGGGGTCCATTTAGGCAGGCAGGGCTATAGAAAAGGATATATGGGGCCCCAAATAGGCAAGGTTTAGGTAGCCAATAGAGTGCCCATATTGGCAGGCAGGGTTTAGGTAGCTATAGGGAGCCATACAGGTAGACAGGGGTTAGGTGGGCTATGGGGCATACAGGTAGGGTTTAGGTGCTAAAGGGCCCCCTTTAAGTAACCGGCCCGCTTGCGGGGGTATACAGGCAGGCTTGTGGGGGTATACGGGAGGCATGTAGGGATTTAGAGGCAGGCATATGGGGGCTGTACAGGCAGGCATATGGGCTGTATAGGCAGGCAGGCAAATAGGGGGCTGTATAGGGCAGGCAGGCATATAGGGGGCTGTATTGGCAGGCAGGCATATAGGGGGCTGTATTGGCAGGCAGGCATATAGGGGGCTGTATTGGCAGGCAGGCATATAGGGGGCTGTATAGGCAGGCAGGCAGATAGGGGGCTGTATAGGCAGGCAAGCAGGCAGATAGGGGGCTGTATAGGCGGCAGGCATATTAGGGGCTGTATAGGCAGGCAGGCATATAGGGGGCTGTATAGGCAGGCAGGCATTTGGGGGCTATAGGCAGGCATATGGGGGCTATAGGCAGAATTATGGGGGCTATAGGCAGGCATATGGGGGGCTATAGGCAGGCATATGGGGGGGGCTGTTATAGGCAGGCATATGGGGGCAATAAGCCGGCCAATGGGGGCTAAAAGGCAGGCATATGGGGGGCTATAGGCAGGCATATGGGGGCTATAGGCAGGCATATGGGGGGTATAGTCAGGCATATGGGGTAGATTTAAAATAAGAAACAAACTTACTCCCCTCGCTCACGCTCCCCCCATGCACGTCGCTCCGCTCTGCTGCTTTTCCTGCAGGCTCTGCGCTCAGCGCGGCGGCGCGGTGATGTGACGTCACCGCGCGCGGCCCACGTGACCACAGAGGGCGGCAGGGGGAAGTAGCAAGCGGAGCGATCGCCGCTCCGTCCTGCTACTACCGAGCAGCGCTGCCTCTGAACGCTCGGGCCGGGGGGCCGTGCGTTCAAGGGAGATGGCGTCGGGCCCCGCAGCTCCCCGCCCGCCGCAGTGAACTATTAAGTTCACTGCCGGCGGGCCGGAGCGGCATTACCGGGGTAGCAGACGCAGTAGCAGCTCCCCGGGGCCCCCCCTAAGGAAGGGGCCCCCGTAACATACTTCTACCCCTGCTACCCGGTAGTTACGCCCTGGTTTAATGATAGAGGAGAGGGGCTGAGCTCTGTGATATATAGAGTTATATGATAGAGAAGAGGACTGAGCACTTGATATATAGGGTTATATGATAGAGGAGAGGAGCTGAGCGCATTTAAATATAGGGTTATATTATAGAGGAGCTGAGCTCTGTGATATATAGGGTTATATGATAGAGGAGCTGAGCTCTGTGATATTAAGGATTTTATGTAGAGGGAGAGGAGCTGGCTCTGTGATATATAGGTTTTTATGATAGAGGAGCTGATCTTGTGATATATAGGGTTATATGATGAGGAGGGGAGAAACTGAGCTCTGTGATTTTATAGGGTTATATGATAGAGGAGAGAAGCTGAGCTCTGTGATATATAGGGTTATATGATAGAGGAGCGGAGCTGAGCTCTGTGATATATAGGATTATGTGATAGAGAAGCTGAGCTCTGTGATATATAGAGTTATATGATAGAGAAGAGGAGCTGAGCACTTGATATATAGGGTTATATGATAGAGGAGAGAAGCTGAGCTCTGATATATAGGGTTATATGATAGAGGAGAGGAGCTGAGCTCTGTGATATATAGGATTATGTGATAGAGAAGCTGAGCTCTGTGATATATAGGGTTATGCGATAGAGGAGAGAAGCTGAGCTCTGTGATATATAGGGTTATATGATAAAGGAGAGAAGCTGAGCTCTGTGATATATAGGGTTATATGATAGAGGAGAGAAGCTGAGCTCTGATATATAGGGTTATATGATAGAGGAGCGGAGCTGAACTCTGTGATATATAGGATTATGTGATAGAGAAGCTGAGCCTGGAGCAGAACTTCTGAATTAAAAGGAGAGAAAATATTTGAAAGTGAAACTGAAAGTACGGCTAAGCCCGCCCACATACAGTGACTGACAGTTTGCTCTGTACACACACGTATGCAGGGAAAGCTGTCAATCATTGTATGTGGGTGGGGTCTGCACGACTCCTTTTGTCTCTTAAGGAGTCTAGTCAGTATTTTTTCTGCTTTTTACGGAGAACTCATGCTCCACATCATATAACCCTACATGTTACATAGCTCAGCTTTTCTCCCTTTATCATAACATGGTCTCAGAGAGGGTAGAATAAATGACCTGACAGGTTCCCTTTAAGCATGTTAAGGTTTAATGCCCAACTTTTGTCTCCCTGGAGATGAACTACCACCAAAAGTGTTTAGCTACAGCTTACTTCCTTCTACCTATTGAGATATATGTCGCAGGGAAATTATAAAAATAGGGATTTGATCAAATCGCTAAGGGAGATGATTCATCTTTTCAGTAAAACAGTTCAGGGATTTGATCAAATCACTGAGTTTGGGATTTTATTGATTTTATTGAGTTGTTATTTTAACATCTTCCGTGATTTTATCATCTCCCTTAGGAATTTGATCAAATCCCTATTTTCATTATTTCCCTACGACATATATACATACTAAGCCAAGCTGACTATGGAAGGATTAAGAGGAATAGCTGTTGCCTTAACAAATGTTAAGTGAGCAGCTATTGAAGATATATGGAGAGATCTGTAGCTAGGCTCTGTGCACACTAGCATAAATGTTTCTGATTATAAAGAAGCCATGTTTGCTGTAACAGATCTTTTTTGCAATGGATCAAAACAGAGACTGATGAACTCAGTGACTTTAATGGGATTTTTGCCTCATTCCAGTATTTTTTGATGGCACAATATTGTTACACAATACACTATTTTTCCAATAAAAATTATTAGAATGTTTAAAAAGACAGAAATCCAAACACAAGCGAGAAGAGTCTTCTCAAATAAAGAGTTATGGGGAGAAGAGGAATGCTCCTTGTTTTTAATGATCTCCCCGGGATCACAGAACACCTACCTTCACTGATGACATCTAACGTGTCTCGCTGACCTTTAATAAGATGTCTAAAGGTGAATATTTCTGTTAAAAGGGTTATCCATCTTGGACACCTTACTACAAGAGGTCCTCATATTCCCTGCAAAGATGTTGCAGGAGAAGAGACCAACCTGAGTGAATGAGATATAGATAGAGAGAGGCATGGCTGAAATTACTACCATGTTTTCCCCGAAAAATAAGACATCCCCGAAAATAAGACCTACGGAAATTTTTTTCAAGCTTAGACATAAGGCCTCTCCTGAAAATAAGACCTAGCGGCCATCGCTACAGCTCCCTCACACCATACATTAGTGTTAGGCCCCGTTCACACGGTTATTTGTGCACGGATTTCAGCCATACTGCGCGCCGTATTTGTGCTGCAGTATGACTGAAATCTGTCTCTGTCATTACGGTAATCCACAGTTCTCATAGAGAATATGGATTCCGTCTCCTCTACACGCTCGCGCATCCGCCGCAGGGGAAGAAAGTGACATGCACATTATTTACGGCCTATACGCGCCGTGAATAATGAGCGTCTATGGGACCGGCGAGCTGCCGGGGCCCCCCGCCCCAGCTAACGGCAGCCGGTGTTTTTTGCAGGGCGAAAAACCGTCCCTCAATTACGTTGGGAATAAGCCGTGGGGAACATTGCCTTAGAAGATCATTTAGATAGGTCTTATCTTGTGTGGGAGGCTACCTGAGCAAGAGGTGTGTATTTAAAAACCCATGTTTTAAATGGGTGAAATTTTTGGGCGTATTTCACAGGGGGAGAACGTCCCAGTCTTTACGGTTAAAACCCCCGTTTAAAAGAAACTATGGATTAGTTCCTCTCCCCCCTCATACAAACACGACCGGGCGGGGAAAAATAAAATGACGTTTAATTCCCAGCAGGAAAAATGCGGGCCCCTTGTTAAAAGAAAAAAGCTTTGGGGCCCGGGGGGCTGCCCGGGCCCCTCTGCCCCCCTGGGAGCCCCCGAGAGATCCCCCCCGTCCCCCGGGGTAATTTTCGGCCCGCCCTTTTTGCCATGTGAACTTGCCTAAGGGGGAAAATGTATTGTAGACATGGGACTGGAGCCCTTTATTCTTTAAAAAAATTTGGGGTTCCCTTTTTTTCACCTTTTTAAAAACAGGGTTTGGGAGGGTTTGGGATGGGTTGAAAATGGATGGCTACTTTTTTTGGGTAAATTTTGGGGGGTTTAAAACCCGGAGGGGGGTTTTGTTTAAAAGGGTTGGGTTTTTTTAAAGGTGGGTTGGGGCCGGGTTTTTGTGAAAATTAAGTTTGGGTTTGGGTTTGGTATGTTGGGGGGAGAATCAATTATTAATCTGGGGGATTTTTTTTTTTTTTTTGGGGGTTTGGCAACCTTGGGCCCCAATGGGATAAAATTTTTTGGGTTAAAACTCCGTTTTGCACCAAAGTAAAACCCTTTTGGGGAAAAAATGGGGTTTTTTAAAAAAAAAAAATTTTAACTTGGGTGGGGGGCCCAAATGTATTCTTGGGGGGTTTATTGGGGGAAATTAAACTTAATTTGGGGGGGAAAAAGGGTTAGTGTTTTAGGGTAAAAATTATATTTTTTCCTTTTTTCTTATTTGGGGAAAAAAATTTTTTTTGCCGGGACGGTTTAAAAGGGAAATTTTGGGGGGAAAGGGGGGTTTTTAAACGCCTGGGGGGTTCGGGATTGGGGATTTGGTTCAAAAAAGGGCGGGGGGGTTTAGGTGGGTTTTGGGGGGAAGAAAAACAGGTTTTAATTTTTGAGGGGAGGGGCTTGTAGACGAAGGATGTAGGGGCTGCAGCTTTTGGGTTTTTTAAAGGGGGAAAGTTGTTATTTTTGGGATTTTAATTTTAACTTCCAAATTTTTTTGGGTTCCAAAAATTTTGAATTTTTGGTTTTTTTTTTTAAAAAATTTTCCATACATTTTTTTTTTTTAATAATTTTTAAAGCTTTTGGGGGAGGGGTTTTTAAATTTTGGGGCCCCCAAAAATTTAATTAAAAGGGGGTTTGAAAATTTTCCTGGGGGTTTGGGGGGGGGCCCTTTATTTTTGGATTGAGAAAAGGTTTTAAGGGGGGGGGGGTTTAGGTGTTTTGGGAATGGCCCTTTTTCCCATACTAAGCTTTTTGCCTTTTTTCCCAAAGGGCCTTAGGGGAAAGGGAGGGGAAGCTCAACCCGCCGGCCCCCTATTGGTTTTTAACAAATCCTCAATTTACTTCTGATTAATGAAAATCTTTGGGGAAGCAAAAAAAGGGAAAATTAGTTAAAACCAAAATCGCTCATCTACATACGCCGTTTCGGGGTTTTGCCCCTCATCAGTGTACTTCCTGTTCTGTACCGAAAGATTCTCAGTTGTCTGCTCATTATCAGCACAAAGCGGGTCAAACTGAAAGGAGACACCAGTGTGAATAGATAACACAGGATTCACCAATCCTAGGTGGAGATAGCCACATTTTCACCCTTTCACCTCCTGCACAGTGACTTCTTCCCAGGTCACAGAACTGACTAAAAAAACTCTCCTATAAGTCAATGGACTGAGTCAGTTTTAAAGGCTCCTATGTGCATAAAAGCTACTGTAAAGCATCTCTCTGACTGCTGTTAAAGCAGTGCAAACAAGGCCTAGTGGCCAAAGTGAAAACTGCAAGACTTGAGAATTATTAAAAAATATTGAAAGTGATATGAAAAATAAAAAAAACAACCAGAAATTCCTAAAAAAAATTTGTTTAACATAAAACGGGACTTAAACAATGACTAATTTTTTGATGACGCATTCCCTTTAAGCCTGGTTCACATCTGCATAAAATTTTCCGTCCTGAACCTTTGTCACAGAGGTGAAAAACTGAAGCCAGGGGATCCGTTCCACAATGGACACCCGCGGGGCCTGACGGACCCTGTTAGTTACAATGGGTCCGTCGGGGTTTCCACTCTGGTGTCCATAGTTGAGACAGAAAAAATAGTCCAGGAGCCCCCGCCTTCAGTTTTTCCCCCTTGCAACAGAGGTTTCAAACGGAACCTCCAGCGCGGATGTGAACCAACCCTAAGGCTCTGTTTAAATCTGCTTTTGTTGTAGATTTCATCAGATTTGATGACGAATAGCACTCAATGCTTTAAGTTAATTTCACAAATATATCTGTATGTTATTAACAGACTATTTTATTGTAGTATATTATTATTTTGTTATTGTTTATGCTTTGATGTCTCTATATTATCTTTTTTTACGTCAGGCTTTTATGGTTCTTGCCTCAGAGACTTGTTTTCTACTTTCAGCCTAATAAGACAATTTCAAAACTTTGAAAATCTTGTTAAAAAGTTTCAAGAGCATAAAAATATCCTTTTGTCAAGGGTTAGATGCCGGAAGAGCAATAGGATAGAAGTGTATGAAGTAGCGTGCCTTTTTATCTTTAGTATAAAAACATATTGATCTATCCTTGGTCTACCTTCCAGCTCATATATTTTACTAATTTGGCCCTGTATTTTACATGCTTTGTGCATTGCACTTTTAAGTCATTGGTTATTTTAGAGGGAAAAACATGCTTCTCGGTTTGTTTTTTTGCAATTTACACATATTAGGAGAAGGCTGTTTCCTCGGTAACTATTAGCTTCATGGAAAAGCTTTTACTTCATTTGTTAAGATGAATTACCTCTGTTATTCCAAAACACCAAAAGTTCCCGGAATATACTTCTACATCAATGTCGCAGTTAAAGAGATATTTGTTTTGCAATATATAGTGCGTAAGGAAGGCGGATTATATATATATACTAAAACTTGCAAAAAGTACACTCAAAATGAAATGGTATCATACACTAAACAGTAGCAAGGACCAATCGCTTAATCAAAATTAGGCTCATGGTACGTTCCCTCAATTGGCAAAACCATCACTACTCATCATTACTGCCTCAAGGCATTTTATGGGATTCTGACGGGCGCATGGTTCAGCACCAAGCCAACGTATCTTCTAAGCCCATAACAGTTGTATAGTCAGTAACCACTGTAAGTACATAGTTAGGGACTATACACTGGGCATTGCCAAGTGCGTGGCTCCTGTTTAATGGCACACAAAATCCCTATGCATCTGTATTATGGATCCATAGTTTTTTTTGTCCATTACCCTATTGTGTCTCAGTGAAGCTATGTATTCTGCCCTAGAGGGGATGGAGCCTACTACAACATTTTTTTCATAGATTATCACAGAATTCACAGAATTCGCTTATGTATAAAATTGGAGGCACAATTAGTGGACAGTAAACTTAATTGTAGCAGCCAGTGTCATGCAGCAGCTGACAAGGCAAATAGGATTATGGGGTGTATTAAAAGGGGCATAGAGGCACATGATGAGAAGATTATTCTCCCTTATACAAATCATGGTTAACCCCACATGGAATTTGTTAAGTTTTGGG